>PVLD010032126.1:0-14998 GCA_004027595.1 Dinomys branickii
AACTGAAGCTCTAGGAAAAACTAAGCAGAACCTCTCCTGGAGGAAAGGATTGGAGGGCTGCCTCGGCACAGTCGGAGAGAGAAGAGATGGAGAAAGAGGAAGCCACTGCTTCAAACACACTCTTGGCCCAAGCCCTCGTTCCAGCGATTGCAGCTGCGGCTTCGGAGACCCACGCTCATGGAAGCCTCCCGACTCGGCCGGGGGAGAGCGGAGTTCCAAGAACTGGTCCAGAACTGGAGAGGAGAGGGCGCAGCCAGGAAAAGAGGCAATGGTGGTTGGGAACTGTGGTTAGTATTGAGTGTTTTTATTGTGAAAGAGTTTTGGATTTTGTTAAATACGTTTTTCTGTGTCTACTGACATCATTTTTTGTTTATTAATATTTACAACATTGATTGAAGTTTGGATATTAAAAATACTGAATTTATTGGATACATTCTATAGGATCTTTTTAACTTTCTGGTTTACATTTGCTACTATCATGTTTGATATTTTTATGTCCATATTCATAGGAAAATTCATTAATTTTCATTTATTATATCTTTGTTTGGCTTTGGTATGAGGGTAACACTCGTGTCATAGAGTGAGCTGAACAGTGTTCCTTTCATAGTTTTGAGAGTTTTAAGAATTGTATTGGCTTTAAAAATTGTTTGGTAAATGCAATAGTGAGGCCATTTATAGATAGCTTTTCTCTCTGAATTATGAGTATTTTTGCCGCCATCTCAATTAGTTGGCTTGATAGAGATCTATCAGAGGTGTTCTCTTCCCGTTCAAGTCGATTTTGGGTAGTTTGTTTCTCTCTTAGATTAAGACTTATTCTAATTTATCTAAATTTCTTGCACTTCAATTTTCCAGGTTTCCTTCATAATTCACAGTAATATTAATCTTTTTCATTTTTTAAATTCTACTTAAGTTCTTTTTTCCATAGTGTAGTTGAAGGTTATAAATTCTGATGTTAGTTTTAAATGTTATATTTATTAATATTATGATGGTATATTTATTAATATAATTTTGAAATAATATATTTTCTTGCATCAATTTTCTCTATTTTTATTCTGGTTCCTCAATTCTTAGCATAATTTAAATTATTCCTTTATTACTTCTTGCTTCAGGTTGTTAGCTCTTCTTTTTGCTTGATGGTAGAAGATTAAATTATAGATCTAAAACTTTGCTCTTGGCAGCATATACAGCTATAAATTGACACTGAAAAATTCCTTCGAATGCATCCCATAATTGTTGTTTGATTGCTACTTCATCTCTCAGTATTCTCCAGTTTTCTTGTGGATTTTTCCATTGTCCAGTTGATATTTAGGATTGTAGTTTAATTCCACATATTAAGATTTTTCACTGTTCTTTAATTTTAATTTTGTTCTATTGTTTCCAAAGAACACACTTTATGTTGTATCTATTTTAAATATATTTACATACTGTTTTGGTCCTCTATTCATTGTAAAATATTCCTATTATTTTTCATTTTAAGATCTATTTTGGCTGATGTCAGCATAACCTCTCCAGCTTGTGGATGAAGTTTGTATCACATTTATTTGAAAATCTGTGTAGATGCCCAAAGCAATGAATGATCAAGTTCTTTATATAAAATGGCATACTATTTCCATATTACCTGGACTTTAAAAAACTAAAAGTTCACAGACTCTAAAGAAATCTCTAGGTTATCCTCAATAGGTAACATTATGTAACTTCTATGTAAATAGTTATTATACTATACTTTTAAACCTGTATCATACATTAAGGTTATTTTTATTGTTTTTCCCTAACACTGATGCAGAGTTGGCACCCATGGATACAGAGAACCAGATATATGCTTTTCCACCCTTTTAACTTCTATTTCTTTTAGTCTAGTGTGTTTCTCACACATATTATATAGTTGTATCTTGATTTTTGTCTGTAAAAATCATTATCTTTCAATTTGATGTTAATCCTCTTACTTTTGTTACTTGATATAGCTGGACTCACTTCTGCCATTTTACATTTTGTTTTATATATATTTTGTGTCTTTTCATCTCTTACATTTCTCGTGCATGGGGTACTGTTAACACTATCCATTAATATTCTTAGCGTATAAATTGTATTTGTTTTCACAGTCTGTTAATTCCTGTTCTATCTGCATCCAGTTTGATATTTGTTCTGTCTTTCTAATTGTGCTGTTTTTCTTTTTTGAATGTCTTAATTTTTCTTGACAGGTGGATATGCTGTATGGAATAAAAGGCACTGCTGTAAATAAGCCTTTGCTTATCTGCTCATTGGGTGTGATGAGACTGGAAGCATTCTGCTATCTTAGTCCTTTCGTATTCTGTGCTTCTGAACTGTGGCTTTACATGCGTGTTTCAGTTGTTACCCTTCCCCTGCACCGTGGGTGCCGCACAACAGCCACGTCATGAGGATTTGGGCATTTGCTTTCCCCTGAGAAGCTCGAAGTGGGCCGGAGTTGATACTTTCTTTTACCCAGACGAGTTAAGCTTTGGTAAAACCTCAGTAAATTAGTCTTCTGTTAGTTTCTATGGAGAGTAACTATTCTTAGAAAAAATAGAATTATTGGGTGTGTTTTGACATAGTTCCTTTCTTGGTTCTCTGTGCTCAGCAGAAGGGGGTTTTACTCCAATACATACTATGAGAACCTGGAAAAGTGCCAAAAGATAAAACTCACAAAAGTATACTGGCTTCCTGATGGCCCCTGTACATAGTAACTCCGAGGTGGCCTCACCAAGCCTCTACTGATTTATCAGTTAGAGATGAGAACTGTTTGTCTCAGCACTGGTTCCCTCAGACGCTGCTACTCGTCAGTTTCTGCTCTAATGGAGCTACCATCCCATGCATTCAGCTGTTTACCTCTTCCACGTGAATGACAACAGTCTCCCCAGTTGTTACAGGGGCTTGGGGCGTTAGAGTCACCCTCTGGAAGTGATAGCCAGGGTCTTTCCATCTGAAACAAAGAATTGAATGAGAAAAGTTAGGATGAAATTTACTGAGCTTGTAGACCAAGCAAAATCACTGGCAAAAAATTGCACATTTATTTGACATAGGAAAAACTTAAAGTGAGGGGTAAGGGGGAAACCAGGTCTACAAAGTGAACATGGAAAAGGGGAAAAAAAAAAAAAAACAAAAAAAAACATATGAAACAAAAGTACACCTTGGGGGCACAGAGCAGGCTCTGTGAAGAGGCCTGATAGCAAGCCCTTCACGGCATCTTGTTCCTTTTATTTATTCCACACATTGAGAGGTCTCATGAGGAATCCAGTACAGGTCCTGAGAGTTATTTGGAGCGTGTGTCCTGGGATCTGGTCATGCTTCTTCCCTCATCAGCTCTGCCACACCCTGCCCTACTGCCTCATTTTCCCATCAGAGACACAAATCCGAATAATTCTTTATGGGCTGCTGAGAGAGTAGAGGTCTCTGTCTCCTTCCCCCTCCCGTGGGGGGTTTTATGTGGGTTTTTTGATCTTTTTGAGACAAGGTTTCACTATACAGTTCAGGCAGCCCTTGAACTCATTTTGTAGCCCAGGTTGGACTCGAATTCACAGAAGTCCTCCTGTCTCAGCCTCCTGAATGCTAGGATTACAGGCATAAACTGCCATGCTCAGCCAGTCTCTGTCTTCTATAGTTTTTCAAACCAGAACGGATTATAGACACTACCTACTAGAAATTATGTGCTCTTCAACTACTTTGGATGTTGTGGCTTACTGGTAAGGTTGAAGAAAGAATAAATTCTCAGAGAACAATAAAAAAAGCATAAGTGACTGGTGATCTGCCTGTTTGATGGGAGAAGGAAACTTAATAAGCTCAGATATGAGAAACGTAAGATTCCCACTTCCTGTAGGGGCGAATGTAAGTCAGAGAGGAGTGTCATATAAATTATCAGGAGTCTGAAATAATTTTGCTGTTTGGTTGGTCTTTTTCTTCAGATAGTTGAGGTGGAACTGGCTTTATTTTTAGCAAGATGAATCCAATTATCTGTCCCTGCCACCTTTACTGCAGTGGGTGTGGCAAGGATCACTGAGAGGGGGCCTTTCCATCCTGTCTTGAATTACTCTGCCAGGCTGGGGAGAAGGTGCTTCTCTGGGGCCAGAAACTGGCAGGACTGTTCCCATACATCTGAGCAGCCTACTTTACTTGGTCTATATCGATAAGTTATTATAAGAGTCTCACGGTCAGTGTGCATAAACATTTAAATTTTTGCCTTTTCCTAATGTCAGTGTCCCAGTGAGAGCTGTTAGACCTTCGGTACACAGGTTCTTGGGTGAAGAGATTTAGTTTCAGTGACCTGTTGTGAACTGACAGCTATGTTACCTGCCACTTGATGTCCACCACAGACAGAAAGATGCTTTGATCACTGGACCACACTGCCTCCGGGCCTTGCAAGGGCAGCTCACTGATGATGTCCCGCCTGCTTACATAGGTCTGCTTACATAGCTTGTTCACAGATTGGCTCACATCTGGGCCTGTAGGCATCAATGAACCAGGACTGGATATAGTGCATTATTATAATAAATAATAGCCGCAGGGATGTTTAAGAGCATGACCTGATACTTAGTAAGTTGGTAAACCACAAGTGACCTGTTGTCTTCAGAGTAGCTCTGACCTGATGAGGAGTCAGGATTTCTAGTCTCTGCCCCAAAGTTAACACTGCAGCTTCCTGTTAGTGTAGCCATAGCTGCTGCTGGTCTCAGGCAGGTGGCCATCTGCTATGGCTGAAGTACAGCCATCTTAAATTAGAACTTTCGTTTTTTTGGTGATACTGGGGATTGAACTCAGGACCTTGCACTTGCCAGGCAAGCACTTATTCCAATGAGCTATATCCCCAACCTCACCCATGTTAAGTTAGGAAACAAACATCTTGGATAAACTTCAGCTGGCCTAAACAGCACTCCCCTCCCCTCCTTCCTGTGTAGCAGAACATTCAAAGACCATAAAAGGATACAATAACAAGAACAGGTAGACCTTCACCCTGTTATGTGAATTTCCACTGCACTCACATTCCAAGGAAATATTCTTGCCTGCCCTATAATATCTATAGTTGTAGGTCCACTTGGGATCAACATTCCAGACTCTATGTTGGATGTTGTCTTCCTGCTAATAAAGCTTGTTTGTCTCTCCTCGGCTTCTGCGGGTAAATCTTCAGGTGCTGCTGAAACATATCCAGCAGCCACTCCATCTAAGATTTTTGAAAAGTGTGCCACTGAGTGGGGGTCTTGTCTTAACCTTTGGGTCAAGACCTCCAAAGTAATTCCTCTCTTTTCCAATACATAGAAGAAGGGTTTTCTTAAGGCAGACATTCCAGTACGAGAGCCTGAATAATGGCGCGCTTTATCTCTCTAAAGGCTTTTCTACACACTTTTTACCATTACAGGGGCACGGACTTAGGGTGTTTTATAGCCTCATATAAAAACCTTGCCATTAGTCCAAAACTTGGTAGCCAGGTCCTATAAAAGCCAGTCATTCTAGGGAAGAACTTAAGCTGTTGTTGGTGATAGGAAACCCAAGATGACAGATAGCTTGTCAGGTCACCAGACAGCTGTCGGTTTCCCAGTTTCAAGAACATATTGCAGATATTTTACTTTTTGGAGGGATATCTGAGCCTCCTCTTTGTAGATGTTATATTTCTTCTTAGCTAGGTTGAGAGTTTATAATGTGTTATAGTTTGTAGAGTGTTACAGTTGGCTGCAAACTAGAATATCATCTACGTACCGCAGGATGGGTCCCTGTTAAAGCTTTAGATGCCTTCAATTTTTTTCTATTGCAGAGCAAAAAGATGAAGACTATCTCTAAATTCCTGTGCGGGAACTGTCCAAAGATATTGCTGCTTTTCTCTTGAAACTGGATTTTCCTACTCAAGGGCAAACAGAAGCTGGAATATGGATGTAAGGGAATGGAAAAAATGCCTCTTTTCAATCTAATACTGAGAACCAATTAGTGTCCCCTGGAATCTGGGAGAGAGTGGTACATGGATCTGCCAGGTGAGGCTGGATTGAGATAGTAGAGGCCTTACATGTGCCATCCCTGTGGTCTCTTGAGGGCTTCACTACAGGGAGAGTGGAAGTACTGCAAGGGGAACGGCAGGATTGCAGAAGGCTGTATTTGAGAAACCTCTCCACGAGAGGCTGGGGCCTTTATGTACCTCTGTTTTGACTGGATACAGCTTCAGGTTAGTAAATTGGCAGGGGTCTTTTAGTTTCATAAATATTGGGACAGCTGAAGTTGCCCTTCAAGGTATCCCATTATACTATAAAGCAGGGTCCACTCTTTGTCTGCTTTGGTCAGGGAGACCTGGTGGGGTCTCAACACATAAAACTAATTTGGCCTTAGCTGATCTTTATTTACAAAAGACTATTTTATATTTACAAAAGACTTTTACTAATTGGTAATGGAGGACATCTGGATTTTCCTTTGTATGCTGTGTGATCATACTTTATCATAATTAACAATCTTTATAATATGTCTTTTCATTCTCGTGGTAAGAGCAGCTAGCAAAACAGATACCATTTTTAGTCCCTCACTTCCCAGTTTGGTTATGTTGAAGGGACGATAAAGGCGCCTGAGCTCACGTATCCCTTTCCACCCCTGGGACCTCTCTTAGGGCGGATAAATTGTGAATTAGAGGAGCAAGAACTCCCATTTCAGATTTAACCTTTGCGGCTTAAAGCTGTGTGTACCTAGTGGGATTTAAGGCCGTCTGAGGAGCAGGATGAGGGGGCTGAGGAAAGCTGGGGTCCTCTGGGGCACTGGGCTCCCATGGAGTCCTTAAATCACTTGGAGGGGGTGGACTTGATCTACTGGCCTGAGGACTGCAGAAAGGAGGTCAGAGTGGTTGTCTTCATCAAACGGGCCAGAGAGAACTACATTCCTGAGAGCCAGGGCACTTCTCAGGACAGGGTCTTCTGGGGTCCCTTCCTCTTGGTTGGTGACTGCTCTAAGTACTATAGGTTTTGAGTGTTCCCTGTGATACAGTCATGGGAACCTAAACACAAAGCTTTGCAGTCGACCTTTCTGTTTTCAGTAGAAAAGCTGTAACTAAAGAATAGTCTCACCATTTAAAGTGACATCCCATATGCATCTCTCACCATTTTCTGGTTCACACTGAAGTTAAACTGTATTGTAATAGTAGATAAGCTGTTCCTGTTTTAAGCTGTCAGGATGAAATCATTACCATTTTTCGAGGATACAGCCCAGTGGCAAAGTCAGTGCTGAAGTCCAAGAGGTTTCTTACTGGCACTCTTGGGGCCTGTGGACAGAAGGGGAAAGGTAGGTCTTGGCTTCTTAGGATGTTTCCTTTTCAAAGGGTGGAGACTCAGGAGTCCTACAGCTCATCCCTTGTGAGACTCAAGCACTTACCAGACAGCTGTTCCCATCCCAACCTTAGAGGGACACCGGTGTCATTCATAGAAGCAAGAGAACTCGACAGCTTTCCCTATGTGGGGCTCATTATCACACTCGAATGAAGGGGGCTGAGCCACCTCATGGCCCAACCTGGTCCTCTGATGCCTGTGAGATCAGGGCAGAGTTCCCTCACTCACACAGCGAAGCACTTGAGGGCCCTTGTGGAATCCATTCCTCAGGAGAAATGAAGCCATTTCTCTTGCATTTACCCTGTTGGTAAAAACGTTGGTACTTTGTTTCTAGCAGTAGAGATGGAAACCTTTCCCTGCCACCCCCAAGATCAAGGATGGTTCGGTTTTTGTATAAGCATGGTCACTTCAGTGAAGTTTTAAATGTGATTCATTTGTTCTGCTCAGGCCATCAGGCATATGTTTCCAAATCCTCTGCATTTGGAGGAGAGAGCGAGGTAGCCAGGAAGCCATAGATCCAGGTGGTCTCTTGCACCCAAAGGAAATCAAGTCACCTAGAACCGGCTTGTTTGCCAGATCCCACTGGCTGCCACAGGTAAAAGCCATGGAAGTTTTAAAACAGACAAATTTTTCTCTTCCCGTGGGGGAAGACACTGTGCCTGTTAAAACAATTGTAAAGAGAAGAGGGAGGAAGCCCACATATTCTCTAAAATCAGAAGCTTGGTGTGTAAGTACAGGTGGTTAAAAAAAAAAAAGAAAGAAAGAAACGGCAGTGGTTGACCCAAACCTGCACTCAGCCAAGGTAACTTGGCACTCTGGACCTAACTCACAAACCAAGGAAGAAAAAGCTGCTTACAAACAGCAGACTAGGCTAATTTCCAAAAAAACGTAGCAAAACATGGCAAACAAATGTCCAGACAACAAAGCAGCATTCCAAACTCTAGGTCACACACAGTGCCCAGGGATATAACACCAAGCTTTCCAGATACTTACCCACATTCCTGGGGTAAGTACTAGGGAGGAAAAAGAAAAATCTGTTGTGTCTGGAAGAAACATAAAGGTTGTGGATTCCTGCCCATGCCCCACGAGGCAGGACACACTGTGAAGCTCATCCCAGGGCCCCAGAAAAGCCTCCAGATTCTCAGCCCGGTGGAAAGACAGGCAAAGAGGAGGAAAAAAAAAAAAACAACAAAAAACACTCATGGAGAGAAACAAAAGAAATGTGCCCAAGGGGCCTTAGCTGGTGCTTCTGGCTGGCTAGGCCAGATATGTTACCAGGTTTTGGGGGGCGGGACTCTCCATGTGGAGGTGGTTTCCACGTTCTGCCTGTTTTGAAAGAACTGAAAGAAAAAATAAAAAATGGGAAATTTCACATTCATTTGATTTAGGAAAGATTTAAAATGAAGGGTAAGGAAGAAACTGGCTCTGTAGAGCGAACTCAGAAAAGAGGGAAAAATAAGAACCAAATAAAAATATAAATATCAAGGCAAACACCGCCGGGGGTTCAGTGCGGCTGTGGTGAAGAGGCAGGGCAGCCCTCCAGGGTGCCTCTTCTCCTGTCATTTGTTCCACACAGCCGGGGTCCCCTGAGGAGGCCAGATGCAGGGTTCTGAGGCTCACCCGGCCCAGGGTTCTGGCCTCTGCTGGTGCTTGCTCTCCGACCCAGCTCCGCCACGCCACGCCATGCCTTGGGACTTGGCTTTTCTTTCTGGTGGTGTAAGAAGAGCTTTTGATTTTTAAGTTTGTTCAGCACTTCATTTGTTAGGATAGAGAGGTGATTTTCAAGCTTCTTTCACACTAGATGTGAAGTCAAAAGGCTCAATGTTATTCATTCTACATACAGTTTAAACTGATTTATGTCCGCACTGTACCAGTTTAAGTACAGAGAGTTTGTAGTACAATATCCCTAATTCTCTCTGCTGTTTCTTATGCAAATGTTCATGTCATTACACTAAATTAACTAAGCTTTAAGTCAACTAAAAAGAAAAAGTATTTTCATTAATTTAGGTTACTACTTACTTAATTTTCTCATGTTACTTAAGTAGATTTGGGGCTATTACCTGCATCGGTTATTGCTTTTGGGTTTTGCAAGACTGTGCCTCCCTAATATTCCAGCAGGTTGGCTTCTTGCTGTGTGGCCCAAGCTTGTGGGCCTCCTGCCTCAGGCTCCTGCCTTCTGGGTTAAAAGTGTCCACGGCTGTGGCCCGCTCCGTTTTCTTTCTTCTTGAAAAGAAAATGTTTTAAAAATTTCTTGTAAGAGGAAGTATGCGGCTATGAACTCAGTTTTTGTCTGAGGAGGTATGTATTTCTCTTTCAGTATTGATGTGTACTTTCACCGAATATAAAATTTTGTGATTGTGGTTTTATTCCTCCCAATTCTTTAAATATTTCACTCTGTTCCCGGTTGCGTGTAGTCTGATAAGGTCACATCACTACTTCTTTTTGTTTTCTGGAGTTGAGGAGTTTTATCCTCCCCTTCTCTTCCTGTCAGAGTTTCTCTAGTCCTTGCCCTTCTGTATTCTGAAAATGGGATTTCTAACCGAGACTCTGGGGCGTTTACTTACTTCTCTTGCTGTCGGTCCTGGGTTTGCGGTTTACCGCTTGCCCCTAATTTGGGGAAGTCTTCAGCCGTCATTACCTCGCCGCCCCGCTGCTGCATTTATTTCTCATCCTCCCTTTGGTATTCCAGGCTCCATAATGCTTGGATGTCTTACCTTTTGAAAAATTCTAATTTTATATTTGCATTTCAGGCTTATCTTCAAGCTCCCTGACTTCTTTTCGTCTTTGTCTGGGCCGTTGATGAGCCCATCAAAACCGTTCTTTGCTTCTTTTGCACTGCTTTGACGTTTTATCGTTTCCGTTTGGTTTGATTGCTCCTTGAAATTTCCATCTCTGTGCTGCCTATTTAGGGTTTTGTGCTTTCTCCATCACCTTAACATATTCAACCATAGTTACTGTAGTTAAATTCCTTTTGTGATACTCTGGTTCTGCTGCTTTCTTCGCCTCTTCAGATTTTGTTCTTATTTTTTCCTTGTATTTTACCAGTCTTCTTAATTATTTTTTGTTGTTGAAGACAAGGTCATGTTTTACCAGACAATAGAAAGAGAGGAAAACAAGGCTTTAAGTGAAGATTGATTTTAATCTGTCTAGAATTCATGCTGTGTTCAATGTTTGTTAAAGCCATACGAGTTTCAAATTTCTCTATCATCCTTTTGTGTCTCTTCTTTTGCCTGTGGGTTTCCCTAAATTCTTATGTTCAAAGAGTCTGCTCTCTGCAACGCCTTCCTTGTGAATTTATGGCTGTAGATGTGGTAGTAAGGTGTGGGGAGGAAGAAATGTGGCATCAAGCATAAAATTAATGTTAGGTACTTCCTGCTATTCCTGGGTTTTGGGTCCCACAGAAATTCTTTCCTGGTTCTTGGTGTTCTGAACAAGGAATTGGATAAGATACATGAAAAGGGTAGTGAGGATTTACATTTACTGAAGATGGAGCAGAGCTGTACTCTGCTGAGTGAGTGGGGGTTGGCAAAGAGGCTCACGGCAGCCCCAAGGATAATGGGAGGCTTTCGTATTTGGAATTTTTACTTCTTCTTTCCCATGTCAGATATTTGGGACACTTGTTCTAGCAAAACTTCACTTGTTCTGGCTCCAGATTTAAACTGAAATTAAAGGTTCACTTTGTTTCATGCCAGATGTAAATGAAAAGTTGAAAATGGTACTTTTCAGATTGGTCCAGCACAGGGTTGAGGAGCGGCAGTCATCACGGACACTGTGTTCTGAGCATGCGCCCTGGGTCTCGTGACTTTGAGCAGATGGCTCCCATTTGCAGGATCAGTTTTTCCCCAGCTGTGTTCTCTTACTTTACTGCCACCTGAAAGTGGGGAAGCCTTGAGGGTCTTGCCGATTGTTCTACTACTGATAAGCTCACTCGTTCAGGTTGTCTTTTCAGCTCAGAAACTGAAGTAGGTGGGGAGCCACAGGAGACAAGAGGCACAGATTCTCTGGCCTTAGCCCAAGCCCCCTTACTCACTAAGAGGAAGACCGGTCTGATCCTTTACCCTCTCTTGCCGGCAATATACGGAATTTGCCTTCTCCTTATCTCTCCACTCTTGCCGCAAAGGCCAGGCCAGCTGTAACTGCAGCTGCAGCGGGGGGGGGTGCTCAGATGGCTCCAAGGGCTAGAATACTAGACTAGCTTACTGACCCACATCTTCCGTACTTGTGACTCAGTAGAACATTCCAGGCCCCGGCCTACACCAGCAACTCATAATGGCTTGCTGTGCTCTTTAAGGGGGCGCCCTGATCTTCTCCATCAGGTCTGTCCTCCCTTTAGTTCTCCTCCTCCATCTCAAGCTGAGGTCTCTTCTCCATTTTCTTTCCTGGTCACAGCTCTTACTTGGTTTTATTTTCCATTTATCATGCAAGCATTTGTGTCCATTATCAGGAACAAGATATCACGCTTGCTTTTCCTTGAATGAGTTTCTATTCCTTACCAGTCTATGGATTTATTCAAACAAGCCAATTGTACCTCCCCATGGGAACTAGGGGCCATTACATCCACTTGAAATTACAAAGCCAGGCTCCATGGCCCCTGTCCCTTCATTCTGTGTTGAGTGTAAATCCCAGATACCTCTGTGTACCACACAGTGGCCTCCGCTCCAGATTGTGAGTGTATCTGACTAACAAATTGCTGCTGATCTCATCTGTCTTCTGTTAGGAATTGTGCCTCCATCATCCCCAGAACCCTTGGCGATAATCAGCCCTTATCCAAACTAACACCCTAAGACTCCACAGTTCAGTCTCAGTCTGTCAGTGGGCTGGTGTAGGTGAGCTGTGACGATCACTGGTTTGGTATTTTGCTCAGTGGCCTTTTTGTTCCTCTTTAGTTGAAACAGGAAGGAGAGAAAGGCTGAGGAAGGAGTAATGCCCTTCTCTTACCTGGGAGAAAAAGTCTTCTTAATTATGTCTCTTTTTCTGGAGGGTGGGATTTTGTTATGTAGAATGCTCTGAGAATTTCACAGTGAGGACATTTTAAACCCTCAGAGGACAAAGCCATCAGGGGAAATCGGATCTGCATTCTGAGACCCTTGCGGGAATCCTAGTGGTTAAAGTCAAGAGAGTTTGGCCGAGGCCCCGGTAGTTTCTCCTTCAGCAGTTCACACTCACTGCTGTGATACAATAAGAAGCATCTCTTTTGTCTTCATCCTCCTTTCGGACAGAGCTCCTGAAACTCTTGGAATTTCCTCAGTGACGAGGTGAAAGAAGTGTCTTTGTCACTCTGGAGACTCTCTCAACCATCTCTGAGCCTATAATAATGAGGAGACTTCCTGGATGAGGCTGGGTGACAGAGAAAACAGCTTTGTGATTGGAGAGTTAAAATTTTGCCCCAACTGTGAGCTTCAAAGCTGTATATTGGCCATTCCCAATGGCCGGTACTAAACCAGTCATGTCACATAATACAACCTCCAGAAGAATCTTAAGTAGTGAGATTCAGAGCACTTTTGGCTGTGAGAATACACATACACGTCAAGAAGCTCTAAGATGGTACACCCAGAAAGGTCATAGATACTCTGTGCCCCAACCTAGGTACCTTACCCTATGCAGCTCTTCTACTTGGTTTTCCTGAATTGTATGCTTTACAGTTAAACAGAAAAGTTAATTGTCTTCCTGTGAGCCATTCTGGTTAATTATCAAAACGGAAAAGGGGTCATGGGAGCCCCTGACCCTGTGAGGTCTCTGGAACTCTGACAGTCAGTCTTGCAATTGAATTAGATTGTAGAACATCCTACCTATGCTCAGAAATTTGGAAAGTTACGTAGTGAGAAATATCCACTCATGTCCTATCAGTAGTGCTGTGTGAGGAAAGGGAAGCAGCTGTTTTCTCTTTTACCACTCTGTCCCAGTAACTTATCAGTTACCACTCAAGTGTTCCTGTGGAGAAGGGCATTCTTTAGTTAATCTTCCAATGCATTGCCTTAGGTATAACTGGGCCTCTCGGTTGTTGTGTTCCGGAGGAAGTCTAACAAAAGCTTTGTAAGCCCTGCTGTGGACACTAAATGTTTTGCTGTGTTATGTAGAAAAGGAGTGCGGACAGGATGACTACCTAATCAAGTTTCAAGCCTATGGTAATTGAGTTGTATTGTTCTTGCTAAAACGGTTGATATCCACCCAGTAGCCCAGGTGCCTTTTCTGTTTTATCTCAATAAAAGGTTACGGAAAAGGTGATTCGGGGCTGCAGGCAAGAGAACTGTAAGCCCCTGATCCCAGAACATTGTCTCTCTTGTATTTCATTTTCTTCTTACTTTTTTATTCATCCGTGAGCAGCTTGTTTTTGGGGCTTGTTCATCCTGGACAGAAACGGATATTAGACCAATGTGTTCCTACCAGTTTTTATCTCCAGGGGCTTCTGTTTCAGATAAGCATATCTCAGTTAAGACTCTGTATTCACTTGCTCTCTGTCTTGGGGCATTGAATGTCCTAAGTGTTTAACTTTCTTTTCATTTGTACTGGGGCTCACAGCTAAGAGTTTGCCTTGAATTTCAGAGGAGACTTGGGACTTAACATTTTAGCAATGCTGAAATTATTAAGAATTTAGCAACTCTTAGAGATGGACTAAATGCCTTTTGAATAAAAGCTTGTCATGAGTCTTTGGGGGAGGCAGGGATGAAATGTTATAGCTGTATCTACATGTTCCCCCAAAAGTACAAGCAATCATAGGTGGGTTTTTTCTCAAAAGTGGCTGGATCTAGAGTATGTGATGCTGGAATTGATTCATGGTGCAAAGCTAGGATCAAGGTCACTAGGATTAACACTGTGAGTACTACCCACCCTAAGTAACCTAGATACCATATAAGGGACAAAAAGCTGTGGTCGATTCTAGCTTCCTTTACTACCTTCTGCCCACCATGGACTGTTTCTCCTCTGCAAACCTTGTTTGGCAATCCACCCTGCCTTGGAGTCAGCTGATTATGGACTGAAACTTCTGCAAACTATGAGCTAAACAGACCTTTCCTTCTTTAACTTTGGGTATTGAGTATTTTGTCTGAGCAATGATAAAAAAGTAACTAAGACACCTGCTTCTCCAGATTGCAGCGTGGCCATTTGCACTAAAATATACATTCTCTAATAAGCCAAAGAAAAGTCATTCATTTTCAGTTTATTGCGTTTTTCTCTTGTTGTAAGGTTAGTACTAACCTCTAAACCACTTGTACATTGGAACTGCAAGCAGCACTTTAAAAAAAATACTTTATTTTTTTTAAATTTTATTTTAAAGACAAAAGAATGGAGACATATGAACCAGAAAAACCATAAACAATACAGAAAACACAAAGTTATACAGAATATAGTAGGGAATTAGAACTGGATGTTGTATTATAGTTATCTTCACATTAGTTAACACAAAAACATTAAAGGAAATACCAAATTATAGATAAGATAGTAGGGAATTTGCACTGGATGCTGTATAATATAAAGTTATCTTCATTTCTGCTAATACAAAAATGACTGAGGAAATACAGAATTATAGAGAACATAGAAGAGAATTAGCTCTGGATGCTGTCCTACATAATGTTACCTTCATCTTTGTTACTCAGGTTACACAGATGATGGCCCTTTTGATCAGTTCGTTTTTTCTCCTCCCTCATCTCCGTTGCCCTACCACTCAATCAGTTATCTTCCCTGTGATAATAACTGTACTCCTG
>PVLD010032127.1:0-14997 GCA_004027595.1 Dinomys branickii
ACAGGATATTAGATTAATAGTGTATATCTGTATGTGTTAGCCTGAACACACACTTCGAAGATAACAATATGTAAAGCAGCAACAAGCGGTGTTTTTTCTTCTGTTGTTGTTGTTGTGGATGTTGTTGCTGTTGTTGATGTATGCCTGTTTTCTTTCTTGTCTTTGGATTTTTGGTTCTTGTGTTTTCTTTTTTTTTTTTATTTTATTTATTTATTTATTTATTTATTTATTTTTCTGTTGCTGAGAGGATAAACTGTCTGACTAAATTTGCATGTCTGTATATGGGTCCATACATCTACAATTCGAAGATATCAATGGATAAAGCAACAACTACTGTTGAGACCATATCACCTTGTCTATAGATCAGTTGTGATTGTACTATTTTCTATGATAATGGGTGTCTGTTTGTCAATATGTTTTTGTACTTTTATGTTTCTAAAATAAAAAAATTAAAAAAAAATTAAAAAAAAAATAAATAAAGGCATTTGGTAAGTATACATTCAAATATTATTTACTTCCTAAAATCTGAAAAGATAATACATTACTGAATTGGGGGTAATGTTGAATATGCAACTTAGATTCCCTAAAGGCCTGACCCTAAGGGCCTGGGGCTGGTTCCTGTATGCCTTTTTCTTCCCTGAGGACCTCCACAAAAGCAACCTTCCCCATTCTGCCTCAGCCCTTTGCACTAGTACAGAAAGGGCACGAGTGGGGCTGCCTCTGGAGCTTTCGGAGGGTGTGTAGGTCCAGGGGACCAGAGCAAGACCCCTGTGCTGCGGCTGCAAGTAGGAGACTCACTGCCCTGAAAGGCAGGAGTTGTTGCTGGCAGTATCTGTCCTTGCAAGGACTGGGGCCAGGATTCCGGGAGCTGAGGTCTCCTGCCTCCCACTGGGCCTTTTCCCGGCTCTGATCTACACTTCATTGCCCCCAGTCAACTGCTGTGTCTTCTACAGAGCATCACCCTGAGGGTGCCCATCACTACGCTGGGGCTTCCCTGTGATGTCTTACCATCCTAAGTCTCTGCATTAACGTTGTCTGTACACGTTGGAAATAAAGCTAACAAATATGTCAGTGTATCAATAATTTTATGTTCATGAGGAGGAACTAAAAAGACAGGAGAGGTTTTTCGTTTTAGGGTGTGCCTATGTATCAAAACAAATGCTTTAAACACATGAGGTTTAAGTCAATTATGCCTGAAAGTACTTTTAAAACACACATAAGACCTTCTTACTTCCTAATCATCTCTTTATACTATTCTCTGTGCTTTTGAACTCAGATATTCAAAACACAATTTTTCTATTCCACATGTCACATGACTGAAGCACTTATTCCAAACATTAAGTATCTGTTGTTTCACTACCTAGTAAATTGCTAAAAAAAAATGATACAGCTAATGCTCTATAAATAGTTATATATATATATCGCTATATATATATATATATATGCAAGTATATATGATACGATCAGACATTGTGCTAAAGAACATACAGAGGTGGGGTACACACAGATGAAAAAATGCTCAACATAATGAAAAATCAGGGAAATGCAACTGAAATCATAGTGAGATACTGATACACATTTACTAAGTGAATTGATGTTAAAAACTATGCTCATAATGGCAAAGATAACGAAGAACTGGAACTCATATACACTGCTCATAGGAAATTAAAGAGAAAACCTGTATTAGATCAGTGTGGCCTTTTTTCAAAAGTTATGCATCTACCTAGTCTGTGACTCAGGCATTACATTCTGAGGTGTCAACACTAAATGAAACATTAAGTGAAGAATTGTATTCTGTTTATTGCAGCAATTTTATTACAGTAACATAAAAGTGTAGACAAAATATCCATGACCATGTGAGTTAAAAAAACTGTTTTGTTCATATTACATGATGTTACCGAAAAGGTTGAGAAGTAATGTGCTTTATCCATAGAACATCACATACCTCAGAAATAAAAAAGGAGTTATTAGTATAAGCATTAATGAATCTCAAGACAAATAGGCTGTTTTAATGTATCCAAGGGGAAGAAAAGTGTAACAACTTTATGATTTTAACATATGATTCTGAAAAAAAAAACAACAAATCTGTTCCAGTGATAGTAAATCAATAGCAATCTGGAAGGCAAAAGGAGCAATGTTAAAGGGTACAAGGTAAATATGTGGCTGATGGATAGGTGTAAGGATAGGGTTTTTTGTTGTTTATCTGGGGCTGAGACAAGGTCTAACTGTACGGTTCTGGCTGGCCTTGACCTCATTATGTAGCCCACGCTGGTCTTGAATTCACAGTGATTCTCCTGCCACAGCCTCCCAAGTGCTGGGATTACAGGTATATGCTACCACCCTGATTAATACATTTATATGAGTCAAACCCATTATTTATAAATACCTGCCACTAATAACACAAAATTTGCATTATGAAGGCCTCATATAGTTCAAAATGAAAAGCTGGACTTCTGCATTTGGAAAGTCAGACTTGAGAATTCTACACAGATTCAATCAACTTTCTTCCTAAAATCTGAAGGACCCCTTTCCTCACTGACAGCAGGTGAGGTGAGCAGCTGAGCAGAGGCCATTTCTGCCTGACTCAGCAGGAGAGCTGGTACTCACAGAAGTCATAAGGATGGACTAATATCCCCATTCTCTCTGTCCTCATATTCTTGGCTGTGTAGCAGTGACCTTGAGATGAACATTTGGAGGCTCCTGCATTCCATAAAACGTTTACATCATCTTCTCAGACAACAACCTCAGCTATACAAAGTAACAAGATGGGAGGTCCTGAGGCATTCTCTGTCTGCTCGTCTTCAGCAGCCACACTGGCTACAACACCAGGCTGCCCCACCTACCAAGGAACCATACAGTTTGTAGAAATTTCTCCCATTCCTGATTAGTCCAAAATTTATGAAATAATTATAATCCCTGCGTAATCATGCACCTTATGATGCTACACTATGGAAATCAATATACTGAGTCAGATAGACCCACTGAAGAACCCAGGGAACATGACTCCCACACTGGAGTCACCAAGTATGACACACTATTGCCTGAGAGCAAGAAAGCAATTTCATACTCTCCTGAGAAGAACCAGATTATAAATACTTCTCAGGTTGACCCCTGCCCACAACATATCACTTCATCCAGGATACAAATGAGGACAATTCCCTGCAGGTTTTCCTTCGAGGCTTGGGCAGCCATATGAACGAGGCCCAAATTAGAAAGAGAAGTAAATTCTGCCATCATGTTGACCCCTAAGAGGGACACATTTGGGATGCCAACAAAACCTGGTCACCCCTTCATAATGGCAGAACTCACTTGTTTTCAAATACTACATTCAAAGAATAAAACCGCCAAGATAAATGGTAGCTTAAACAGTAAAGACTTTATTGTACAAACCAGAGCACTGATAAGGTGGTTCCCGTGGTTGGTGATTTCTGAAGCAGGGAATTTCCATCCAGAGTCATGTGAGACCAGTAATATCCCTCAAAACGGTAGTCCCTTGTTTCAAGTTATCGGCAGAGTCTTCTTGCCCAAACTGCATCTGGGACATGCCCTATCTCATCAGAAGAAACAAAAAGGGAACACACATTCAAGTTACTTAAAAAATTCCTCCCACAAATGGGAGAACATGCGTTCACTTACCTGAACACACTGGTGTGGGTGAACAGTGCACACTTTAGAAGGTACAGTTGAATTTCTCCTACAGAATATAGCGATATAAATCCAGAAAGGACCTAGAGCAGTTTAAAGAGTGCAGTGCATTTCCCACACACCTGGAATCTGTATGGATGTTTGGACATACAAAGATCTATTCAGGAAGGTGGTACCATTGTAACCCATCCAGTTGTCATACTGAACAAAAAAAAACACCACATCCTCGCATATAGTTATATATGAAAGGATGCATACAGTTATAATTCCCAACAGAATGTGGCGGTGTTATCAGAGATGGCGTTCAGCTGAATGTTTTCTCACATCCACTTCACTTATGGGGACTTTTCTATAGTTAATTTTCCAGTGTGAAATGCAGTTGGAACTTTTGACTAAAGGATTTTCCACACTGGCCTTTATTGACTATGAATTCTCAAGTGTTTAATAAGGCTGGAGTTATGGCTAAAGGACTTCCCACACTGGCTACACTCATAAGGTCTTTCGCCAGTGTGAACTCTCCTGTGTTTAATGAGGCTGGAGTTCTGAGTAAAGGATTTCCCACATTCACTGCATTCATAAGGCCTTGATCCAGTATGAACTCTCTGGTGTTTTTGGAGACTGGAACTGTAGGTAAATAATTTCCTACATTCGCTGCACTCGTAAGGCCTTTCTCCAGTATGAACTCTCCGATGCTGAAGGAGGGCAGAGCTTTGGCTAAAGGATTTTCCACATTCATTGCACTTAAAAGGCCTTTCTCCAGTGTGAACTCTCCTGTGCTCAATGAGGCTGGAGTTTTGGCTAAATGATTTTCCACATTCACTGCACTCATAAGGCCTTGATCCACGATGAACTTTCTGATGTTTTATAAGACTGGAATGGTAAGTGAAGAATTTCCCGCATTCACTGCACTCGTAAGGCCTTTCTCCAGTGTGAACGCTCTGGTGTTGAAGGAGTGCAGAGCTTTCACTAAAGGATTTCCCACATTCACTGCACTCATAAGGCCTTTCTCCAGTGTGAATTCTCCGATGTTTAATGAGATTGGACTTGTTGCTAAATAATTTCCCACATTCCTCACATTCATGAGGTCGCACTCCAGTGTGAACTCTCCGGTGCTGAATGAGGCTAGAGCTCTGTCTGAAGGATTTCCCACATTCCCCACACTCATAAGGCTTTTCACCAGTGTGAACTCTCCAATGATCATTGAGGCTGTAGCTTTTACTAAAAGATTTCCCACACTGATGACACACGTAACAGCGTTCTCTACTAGGGGCCTTCTGCTGCTCATTTTGAGTTTTTCCATCGTAACAAACAGCCTCACAATTACTTTTGCTGTTTGACTGCTGCTTAATGCACGTGGCCTCTTTGTAGAGGAATTCTGAGCTGGGAAGAAAATCCTTCTCCACCTTCCTACAGGTAAACTGCTCCCATGACACACGGAATTTGGACCTGTTCACAAACAAGGACCTGCCCCCATTGCTCCTGAAGCATTTCTGGCCAAATTGCAGCTTCTCATGCTGATGAGTGTCTGTGGTGAAACACAGTTGTCTTCCACATACCCCACATCTGTGTAGTTTCTGATCAGAATGTGTTTCCTGCTGGTGATAAGTCATGTGCAAGATGTCTATCAAGACCAGGCTACACATCACACAGGGCTGAGCCTTTTGAGGAGACAGACCTTCTCTAGAAGTCCTCACTTGGGACATTCCTTGTAAAGAAGCACTCTGCTCAGAAGATGCCTCTGCATCCTCCACTCCAGGCCAGCAACCTAAGAAAAATATGTATGAGTACTTGTGACATCAGTCCCATTGATCACAGCACCTACCCAGGAAACTGAGAGGACAGGAGAGCATAGTCCAAGGTCAAATTATTAGGACAGAGGTCTATCTTGGGGAAGGACAAGCTCACAGACTAACTCAGGGTACACGGGCAAGTAAGAAGACCTTACCTAGGGAGGTGATAAGTGTCAAGTTCTCTGTCATCACATCACAGTAGAGACATCTTTGAGTCTCGTCAAGGAGATGCCATTCATCCCAGGAAAAATGTATGGCCACATCTTCAAAGGTCACGCTTCCCTGCCACAACGGAGACAGATCAACCCACAAATAATTCCTCTCCTGGAGGAAAGAAATGCATTCCTCTACATATTGACTCCATGCTCATATTCTTCCCAACTCAGACAAAAAATCAGCCCTAGTGTCACTGTCCTACAACAGGTACAAGCCATCAGCCACAAAGATGGGGACAAACAGAACTAACCTAGGGACTTAGCACAGGAAGGTCTATGCCCTCCTTCCCCAAGGTATGTCCCTAAAACACTCAAGTTCATGTAAGTCTCAAAAGCAGGGCACTGGAGCTGTGAGCTGCTCCTCCACCATGTGTACACCATTTTTAGATAACATGTCCTTCGTAACTCTGCTACCACAGCCACATGCCCATAACCCCACCACATCAATGCCAAACACTACAGATGTTCCCCTGATGTCTGCAAACTGGTTGTGTTGTAATCCCCTCTTCTTCACACTATTGGCGAAGATGAGATTCCCCTGTTCTAGTTTTATGGGGAAATCCACACACCACACAACCAGACACTAGATGGAGTAATGAGATAGTGGCTTATTAATCACATATAAAATCACACAAACTGCACATACAGGTACAGTCCAGAAAAAGAGAACTACCAGTTGCTGTGGGATGCAAGATTTCTAAGACTAAAAGAGTGAGGTACTCCCTCCTTATGTATTTGACTTGTTTGGAGACTGTGGAGACTTATCCATGGAAAGAGAGGGAAGAGACAGAGAAAAGGGGATAAAGAAGAGAGCAGAAATCTGCTACAGAGGAATCAACAGAAATAGTGACTATGCCCCTTGTTAAGAGGGTTGTCTATTTGGAGACATTATGAACAGGGAAAAAAGTAGACAGGGGAAACTTGCATTCAGGTAATTTGATACTGTCCAGATTTCACTAAATGTCAGGATATTAAAAAAAAAAAAGTCACTGGGTCTTCATTTTAAGCTTTATGCTGCAAGTTAACATATCTTTAACAGACTGAAAGATGATCTAATACTATAATAGACCTCTTACAGCTTACACTAACAGTGGCAGACCCAAATCCTAATATGATGGCAAATCCAAATCCTAATATGGCTCCCTGTCTGGTTTCATTTTTGCCCACAATTCAGCCACAAGACCATGTGTAGGGACGAGCTGAAGCTGAAAACTTGTCACACCTGTAAGGGTAAGTCAGGGCCAGTTGCAGAAGGAAAAGCACTTAAGGCAATCAAACTACTTCAGTTCAGTGAAACAGCTTGCCTGAAACACACACAGCCATTAGTTGCCAGGCAACCCTGTGTCATGTGACTCTAACTTTTCGAAATATATAAATAAACACCCCTATGGTGGTTGAGCAGTTCCTTTCCTCTCATCAGGAGACTGGGTTCCACCTGACCTCAACTTTCATCTCTTATTTCTCAGTCCTCTCTTTTTTTCCCTCGGAACATAGAGAACTGCAAAGGATGCAGCAACCATGTGTTCCTCTCAGATACTAATGATTCTATTCTCCTTCTGCTCAACACTTGCTATCCAAACTTACTGTGTCTACCTAACACTCAAAGCCCAGTCCCACTGGCTACTCACCCCAGGCCAAGCTATCACAGATGATCATGTTTGTTCCTGGCCTGATCCTCCAGGCCCTATCAAGGGCATCACAAAATCCTGGGGATTCTGAAGAGCAGTGAATGACCCCCAGGTCCAGACCAAGCATCTTCTTGCCACCAACACTTATATTTCTGTATCTACCTCACATCTGCTCCTCTCTTGCAAGGCTCTGCAACCTGGCAAACTACCCTGTTTGATGCACCCAACCAAAACGGTCACTTGTGTTTGTAGCCCTAATACCACCACCCAGATATTCAATCAAGAGGCTTAGTAATTGGCCATACTTATTCCTTCTAAAGCTCCCTAATACCTTTATGATTATAACTGGAGGATTACCTCTCCTAAATATGATCACGGTTCACTCACCTTAGTCCATGCAACAACATTTTTTATGTCTCCATTCTCAACCAGTCACTAGATTTTGAGACCTGCATTCAGCTTCCTACCAAATTCCACCATTCAGTGGTCCATGAAACATCTCAAACACTTACAATGACCAAAATTAAGCTGATGATGTTGCCAGTGAATATTATTCTTTATTCCAACATGATTGAACTTTTAGTCCTATAAAAACCACAGGGTCATCCCTGAATCCTGTTTCACTCTCTTGCTGTCCACATTTCAAAAGTTTAGTTGCCCTTTTTAAAAACTCAGCACCAGAATGTAATCACATCTCCTAAGGCACAACACTGGTCTATTAACCTTCACCTAGGCTATGGCAATAATACACACTTCGATCTTTCTGCTCTCACAGCTTCAGTCTATTTGCTACTCTGTCCACCAAGTGAGGCTATTAAGACCTTGGTAAAGCCACTTCCCTTTTCTAACCCAAATCTTCCATCATCACCTGAAGAGACGCCCAACTTCTTAAGCAACTAATGTAATCCCCATGCCTCCAGCTCTGTTTTCATATAAAGAGACCCATGGTTTCCTAAAGATTCTCCTATAGCTTAGTTTTAATTCCAAGGGTCAAGCCTGACCTGAGAGACCCCATGCTTTCCCCATAAACAAAAGGAAACCACGTTGCCTGTCGTAAACAAGAAGGGCAATAAAGAAATTTAACACTGGTTCTGTAGTCGCCCTGATGCCAACTCCATGTATTAACCTGTACTCATTGCCCATACAGCTTTGAACTAAACATTCCATCCAGATTCTCTGGGACTTTTTGAGATCGCCATCCTAATCCTAAGACTCTATATACTCAGCCTTCCCTCCACGCAGCTGCTGAATCACTCTGATGTCATCTGCCTGTAGGTAGATGGAATAAAACCTGTTCTTTTCCACATCCTCATTGTCTGAGTGTCACCTCAGGCCTCAATCCACGTAACACCAAGCACTTGCATACTCTGCTACCAGTTCTGCAAATAACCTTGCCCAGCTGTTTACACAGGCTGCAGTAAGTGGGAGCACCTCTGCATAACCCCAAGGCATGGATTTAGTATCTTGGGCTTGCAGTTTGTCCAGGGCTTTACAACCAAGAACTACAACATTAGCAATTAAGAGTCCAGAACACCACGATTCATTAAACAAGCTGGTGGAGAGACCAGGCCACTGCGGGTAGGCTCTCCCTCCACTTCCTCGTGTCAGTTCCATAACCCCTCCTTCTATAACCCATGGCAGTCACAGGAAGAGGGAGGACTTAGGATACAACCGTGGCGGGCTGAAGGGGCTCAGGTTTCCCTTCACTGTGTCTGGGGCTGAAATCAGGCGACCTTCCTCTGTCTTAACTCTAAGTTGAGGGCGTACTGTGCCCTCTAAGCAGAAGGAGACTCTAAGCATATGCTAGGTCTTGGTGCCCTGTGTCCTCATCGCCCCTGCACTCTGACCTGCCTCTCAAAGTCAGGAACATCTCAGAACCACCACAGCAGGGTCTTTCCTCTATGCTAAGCCCGACAGGTAGGGCGCGGCTCTCAGTTCTGGGACGACCCTGCCTCGTGCATGCACTGCCCGCAGACCTGTCAAGACTGAGGCTTCGAATGCTCCCTGGCCTGCCCTGGGTTCTGAGGCGGGCAAGCGGGGGACACAGCACTCACCAGGGTCGGCCCTCTCGGCGCAACTGCCGCCATTTACTCTGCAGGTGACCGGGGCAGGGTAGGGCTGTCCCAGCGCTGGCTCAGGCACTGCGGACCCGCCCCTTTGCGAGGAACGACGGCTCCTCTCTGCCTTCAGGTTCTGGTCACCTCGGAACCAACACCGCTCGGCGAAGCCTCACACCGGAACTTGAAGTCACGATGGCCGTCACAGAGAAGGTACCGGAAGTCCTGCCCTTCGTGCCTCCGTGGAAACGACTAATCCTGCGTTCTCATTGGTTAACCCTCCGTAGCGTCCCCGCGGAGCGTTCCGGGTAATGTAGTTTGCATAGATATCGCACCCCACCCTCCCAGGTCCGGCGATCTTTGACCCCCACATCACCCAGCACACTCTTAGCTGCAGGAGGCAGCGCGGG
This sequence comes from Dinomys branickii, assembly GCA_004027595.1. Classification (NCBI taxonomy): domain Eukaryota; kingdom Metazoa; phylum Chordata; class Mammalia; order Rodentia; family Dinomyidae; genus Dinomys; species Dinomys branickii. Next base: position 9,746 of record PVLD010032127.1, read on the forward strand.
GAATCGCCTTTCCCGGTTTTGAACAGAGAAACAGAGTATCTGAGATGTGCCTGGACGCCAACGTGTTGGGAGGCACATCTTTTCAAATACCATACATACAGCTTAGCTTCCCTGACTTAAAAATACAGTATTATTGTAGATACTCTTACATGCTATTGGTCCAGAAACGAATATTACACTATTTTACAGAGTCATGCAGACACAAAATACCTGCACTGATAGAGAAGTTAAGAAAAATGACCCTATTGCCATTACACTCCCTGGATTATTAAAGTTAGATTGTTACTTTGTGTATTCTGTGATGGACAAGGAAAAAAAAATACACTAGAGAGTGGTGTGATAGTCCCTCTAGAAAACAGAGTAGAAATTTGGGGCCGCTCTGAAGCAGTAGTACAAGGTATATATTTCTGTGTTTACTATTGGAAACTTCTCTTTTCCAGAAGTTTGGAAAGATTAGTAATTGTCCAGCTCAGTGACCAACACTTTTAACCAACTACAGTAGACATAAAATAATTTATTAAGTAATAAATCAGGCCATGGTTTGTAGTATTTGCCATCTTTTCTGGTGTGCATCCTTCAGTCATGTGTAGTTTCATATTATCAATTATGCACTGGATGGAGGTGGAAAACTTGTGAGAAACACAGCATTCTGTTTTCACCACGGTTATGCATATAACGCAAATTACCAGTAGAACTTAGACATGAAACACAATAAAATTACTTAGAAGGTATAAATTTTGATATTAAAAAGTTTAATACAGGTATAATTGAAAATGCATACACTGCCCACTTAAAAAAATATCACTTTAATGTTTTGATATTTATATCCTCAAATATTTTTATTTAAAATGAAAGACAACCTATAAGTTGAAAATGGGGATAAATTATTCATTTAAATGTGTCAATAGGTCAAGAAAGGCAAGATTTTTGAAATACAAGCAGTTCTTGCAAAGAAAGTCAAATTTTATTTTATTTTAATTTGTTTTATTTTAGTACCAGGAATTGAACTCAGGATCTTGCATTTGCCAGGCAGGCGCTTGTGCCACTGAGCTATATCCCCAGCACCAGAAAGGCAAATTGTAGCCATGCCTGGTGGCACATGCCTGTTATCCCAGCACTCAGGAGACTAAGGCAGGAGGATCACTGTCAGTTTGGGGCCAGCCTGGGCTACATAAATGAGTTCAAGGGCAGCCTGCAGTACATAGTGAGACCCTGTCTCAAAAACTCATATTTTACATGTATCAGACAATATAAGATGCCCCATTCAGCTGTAAAATGTTTATGTATCAGTAAAAACTTAAAATAATAAATAAAAGAATGCCTTTAAAGTGAAATGAAACTTGCTGACATTTTATTTTGGAGTAGTTTGGAGTGAAATCCTATTTTCAGTATAAAACCTTTGAAATGAATCTTAGTTCTTACACAAAAGCTGTCAATAACACAACATAATTTAGGGCTTGAGGCTCAAGAAAGTGATGGTAATTTTAATAATTTTGAAATGTTCCGAGGGCATATTTATATATTAAAATATTTTTGTGGGGAAAGGACTGTGATTACAAATGGATTGATTACTGATGCTTGGCTTATGATACCCAGCTGAACTGAGTGAACGTGGTGCTGGGTGTGGGAGGCCTGCCTGAGGATTGTTGTGATCAGCTGAAAGGCAGAATTGGAGAGGGGTAATGAATTTCGCCTAGTGGTTTCAGTTATGTGCTTTGTTTCAATAGAAGGGGGTTAAGATGAGTGATCGAGGCCACCGCAGTCCTAGAAACTGTCAGCCCCCTGATCCCAGACTTAGGGCCGTCTGGTTTCTCTTGTCTCTTCTACTTTCCTTTTTTCATCCATGGGCACCTTGTTCTTGGGACCTGTCACTATGGATAGAAGCAACAATTTTTATGCTCCAGACCGGTGGTAAGGAACCTATGACATGTGGGCCACAGTGGGGTGCTTGTATTTTTGAAAGACCTGAAAGGTTCACCATCACTGCTACGCGTTCTTTATACCATCCGTATTTACCAGGGCAATTGTTACCCTAACTTCTAATGCTTCCTAGCATATATTACTTTACGCTTTACTGATAAGTCACATTTCAGCTGTGTATATTTTATATTTGGTAAATTCTGTAATAAACAAGGCACAGATAGCACTAGTGTTTTGGAGATGGAAATGGCTGCATGTTGTCTGCTCACAGAGCCAGGCTGGGAACCAGGAGCACATCTCCATAACACTGCGAACTCATGCAGTGGGAGAGATCCTTTTTTACAAAGGCCATAATCCATTCGCAAGGAATACTTCATGATCTCATCACCTCCTAAAGTTTCAACATGAATTTTGGAGTGGATGTAAATATTGAAACCACAGCAGCACCTAAGAAAAGACTGGGAAAACTGCACAATGAAAGTAAAACCTGTAAGTGGCTCTTTATTTACTTGACTGCATCTCTTCTGCTTTAGATGAGAATAGGGTCCCGGTGCTCCCTGGGTTGTTTGAACCAAACAGGCCCTGGTACTGGAAAATCGCCTTCACTCGCAGGTAACAACCAAGGTGCATTGAGGAGACAATGGGATTCTGACTTCCCCAGACCTTGGGTTCACCTACAGGTAAAGCTGTAGGCAGCATCCACAATATAACATTTCTCCAGGAAAAAGTAGACTTTAAAGACAAAACCATGACGGTTTCAAAAGAAAAAAGAATTTATTGCTACCACATCTCTAATATCAAAAGCATGAAAGAAAATTTGAGCCAGAAAAAAAAAATGACAAGCAACCAGACTGGACTACTTAAAGAAACTGAAGTGGAAAAAATATATGAGTAAATATAAAGGAACATTAACTACACATTTTCAAATAGCCTCATAAGATTATTATTTATAGCATGAGTGGTAAAGAATTGTGGGTAGTGATGTGTTTATATAATGGTTTGTAATGTCCAAAAATCACAAAAGGATGGAACAGGGGAAAGGACTTTGTCTTTAAATTTCAAATACTTTATATTTGAAATTAAAAGCATATAATTCCACAACCTTTTTGTGTGATACTAGACAACAAGGGGTGCTCTAACACTGGTTGAGCTACATACATCCTTAGCCCTGTTGATTGATTGATTCATTGATTGCGACGGGATCTCATTTGTCCCAAAGTGGACTCAGAATTGTGATCTTCCTGCTTCAGCCTCCCTCAGTGGTAGGATTACAGGCACCATTATGCTCAACTCCTAAACTATTTTAAATCCAGCTACATAGGTATGTAGAAACATGGATGGGTAGATGACAGATACAGATATTATTTTTAGAGCACTATACATTAACTCATAATTCTTTAGTTTTAAATTATTAACCTTACAAGGTTGGGAATGTCTAATGAATATATCCACAATCTAGTGAGAATGATTGAGAATGAAAGCCTCAATCAACACGTAAAAGTATATTATTAATGTAACATTGCACATTAATTAATCATATGTTATAAAGTAGGATCATTTCACTGATGTAATAAAAGGATTTCATGAAATACAAATCAGCGTGTGATCAGAATTCTTCCATAATAAAAGAGTTTCTCATGTGGCTGTATTTGTGACACACCTTCAGTTAACACACTTAGCAGTAGAAATCTGGGAGTTATCTGCTCATTCTAGGAATCAAGCCAGAGGGCTACTCCACTACATCTGTTGAACCACTGTACATGACTCCGAACTCAGTGACATAGGTAAACAATACAAAGATGAGAAGATGATAGAGGAGAAATAAAATGCTATATCCAAGAATGAAATAGCTGTCTACAAAGAAAATCAAACTTAACTTTAAAAATCAGAACTCAGTTTAGAAAGGTATCAGAGAAAAGCTCAAAATAGAGATTTTATGCTTCTATACACTGCCAACAAACTACTGAACAGTGAAACACAACATAGAAAAATTAAACTCAGCAATATAAACCAACTAAAATAGTCAAATTAACAAAATGCTCAAAACTATACACAAGGTTCTGTAACACCCAAAACACCCAAGTAAATGGAGAAATACGATGATATCTTGAAAAAAAGCCTCAAAATTTTAACATTTGAGTTCTTTCACAGTTCCATTAAAGTCGTAACAACTTTTCTAGAAATTAAACTAATTGAAAAGTATATAGAGAAATGCAAAAGATCTGAAATAGTAAAAAATTTAAGACTATAACAAATCTCAGTTTTAAAAATATTATTTCAAATTTTACCATAATGAAAAAGAAGCTGCATAGAGAACATACAAACCTTGGTTCATATAATAAAAATGTGACAATGAAGTTTCATATATGATGTATTTATGCCAGGCCGGGTGGTTCACACCTGTATCCCCAGCCCCCTGGAAACCTGAGGCAGGAAGATCACAGGTTTGAGCCCAGCCTGTGCAATTTAATGACTCAGGGAAATCCTGCCTCAAAACTTAAGAAAAAAAAGTACTGGGGATATAGCTCAGTGTGAAGTCCCTGGGTTCATTCCCCAGTTACATAAAAATGAAAAAAATGAATTTATGCACACTGGGCTTGAACCCAAGGGCCATGCTAGACAAAAGGTGGGCTCAGGCCACCTAGAATGTACCTGGCCTTCCTGAAACACTGCTAATGCATCCAGTGCCAGGTAAGAAACATCCTGGGTATCCGTGGCTGGGACACCACATGCTAATATGTTGATGGTATTATCTGTTCTACAGGATTTGGGGTGTGTACCAGAGTCACCTGGCAGAAAAAGTGGCCATTTCAACGAAGATGGCTATGGTCAGGTCAAACATGATCCAGCACCAGAGGACACGATTTCAAAGCAGGATTCCAATCAAACCAAGTGCATTCCCTTTGAGCTAAGATTCACGATATTGACTTCTTGGAATCGAACATCTCACTGTGCAGCAATCTCACCCAATGCTCAATTCAGTTGAATTTCTATAAAGTGCCATATTCTGATAGAATGAAATAAATATTCCTTAATGATAGCTCGGACAGCAGTAATAACACACACATACACACACACATGTACACACGCATGCACAAACACTAAGGTGGAGAAACGTGAGGCTTTCCTATCCAATATTTCAACACTAAAATGAAACACGGATGCTCAGCAAATTAAATTACTGATTTCATCTTATGCTCCATATTTTCAGTGTTACTTTCACTTTCAGCCTGGTCCCTTAATGAAAAGCTGGCTTTAGGGAGGCGGCATCGGGAGTCATCAGTGATGGCCTCAAACATTTGTCTCATTCACTCCATTAATAAATACCATTG
>PVLD010032128.1:0-14943 GCA_004027595.1 Dinomys branickii
GGAGGCAGGAGGGATCGAGGCGTCCGTGCTCTCAGGGCGCTAGGGCCCAGCAAATCCTGATCATGTGATTTAAGAGCCATTGGAAATAGTTTATGGGAAGAGTTTGGAAAGGTTTGGAGATGTCGCCTGAAAGAGAAGCACTAGAACACCTTCGACTTTTCTGTATAGGAGATACTCGTCAGAGCTTGGAAGAGCAGAAGACTGATAGAAATCCTGCCGGTAAAGACCAGGTTCAGGAGGTTTCTGTTGGGAAGGACTGCATTGGTTGCTGGACTCCAGATGATATATATTATGGTTTGGCAGAAAGTTTTTCTGCGCTTTGCTCCTGTCCAGAGTCTTTGCCTAAGAGTGAGATTAATGGTGGCAGTGAACTGATTAATCTGGCAAAAGAAATTTCAAGGCAGTCGAATGTTGGGGCAGTGGCATGGCTATTGTTGGGGGCTTTTAGCTAGATTTATATTGACAATTAAGAGCAAAGAGCCCAGAAGTTTGATTTAAAATATTGTGAGTTTGGTCAGAAAGGAAGCTTCAGTAAAGCTCTGGACTGCAAAGATTAGGCTGAGGAGATCTCTTGCTGAGAAGGAACAAGAGAATGGAAAAGATGGCCTGAGGGCATCACAAGAAGTCTCAATCCTTTGCAGCCTCAAAACTGCAAAGGTGAGAGATCTTGCCTTGAGAGGGAAGCCAAAGAGTGCCATGTTCCAGAATGGCGGCGGTGGCTGCACCAGGTTCCAGAATGGAGATGGCATAAAGAATTTGCTCCTCAGAATTGGATTCAGTGTGCCCAGCGATCCAGGCACTCGACCCCTATTGCCAAGAGAGAAGAAAAGTTTGGCTACTGCAGCAGACCTTGGTAGCAGACCAGAAAAGAGACCAGAAAAAAGTAACCAAGGTGTTAGGGCAAACGTTCATGACGGCAGAACATAGCAAAAACCACAACAGCAAAAGGGAGGAATGGCAGGCAAGCAGCCTCTTTCTATCTCCCTTACGTTGTAAACAGCCTATCCCCACCCAAGTGGGGTGTAGCACTCATGTAATCTCCATGCCCTCCTTTTCCACAGGCTCAGGATGTGTACAAAGTAAGCACCCTGGCTTCCTGCTGAGTCACTCAGCCAAACCTTTGGATTCCCCAAGTTGACACAATGTATCAACCATAAAAATCCACCCCTTGTCAACTTGGCAACCAGACACATTTCTTTAAATTAATTTCCGGATACAAAGACATTCTACTGCATTAGAACCATTTTGCCCCCTAAAGACTCATGCACATCCCTTTGTGCAAAAAGGCATTTAGTCCATCTGTGAGAGTTGCCAAAATCCAGTTTTGGCACTGTTGAAAAGTCCAAGCCCCAAGTCTCCTCCAAGATGTAAGGTAAACTCTTAACTATGGCTCCTGTACAAATGAAAAGTTAAACATTTCCAACATTCAATGGCACAAAATAAATAATACCATTCCAAAAGTCACCAACAGGTGAATATAGAGCATTGGGACCAAAGTAAGTCCAAAATTCAGCAGGGCTAACATTATGTAATTCCACATGCAGCATCTGAAGCAACTTGTGGCACATTGTGAGTTCTAAAGGGCTTGTATGAGTCCACCCCTATGACACTTCTGGTGGTTACAGCCTCCAAGGCTTCTCTCTTAGGCCCGCTCTGCTCCCTCCTTGCAGCTTTCCTCAGATGATCCACGGTCCTGTTTTTTCTAAACTTCTGAGGTTTCCAGTGCACCTTTTGCTTCACACTCACAGCTTCACACACTGCCCTCTCCAGGGCACATTGCCTGACCTCCCAGGCCTTCTGAAATCTGGGTGGAAGCCTCTTTAACTTCAGAACACTTGCATTCTTCATGCACCTAAAGCCAGGGCCACGTGGATGATGCCAAGGTCTGCTGCCACCAAGGTGTTACAAACTACAGCACATTTATAGCTGGGCGGAACATGTGTCTGTCCCTGGCTAGCTTCCTGTGAAGTTGCATTGTAGAGCTCGCATCATATGGGTGTAGAAAGGGGGATCAGACATATATAGGTCCTTAGTGAGCAGATGTCATTTGCCCAGCCCTGGAGTAGTTCTGCTCTGGAGAGAGGGTTCAGGAGGGTGCATGCAATCACCAGAGGCACATATGCATGAACCAACACCAACCCAGTGAGGCTGGCAGGTGAAGACCAACAGGGCCTGTAATGGCAAAGGCCTCTGGGACATTGCACCAGGGCTATGGAGGAGGCAGCACTTACAAGAGGCAAAGGTGGGCAGAGGTTGAATTGATCATGGGAAGAAAAGAAGCCTGGAGTGTTAGAGGCAGGAGAGAGAGGCCCAGGTTATTTAGCATGAGCAAATTTAATGGAGGAGCCCACGTTCCTTCTCACTAGGTCTTAGCAAATGGCTGCAGGGGTGGTGTCAAGGCCAGGCAAGTTTTCACAGGGTAATGCTTTGGAGTTGTGAGGTAGTTGGGGTATTTAGGGAGTGAGGCCCTTTCAGCGGATGCTTTTTTCCTCATTCCTAGAATGGAGTGGCTTTTCCCCTTCCAATGTTTTTTATCAGCATCTGCAAGTTGGTGCGGGTCTATGATAGAATTTTCATTTGCAACAAACTGAGGGGTAAAAAGGGCTGTAAAGTGAATCTCTAATGGCATTCGATTCATTTAATTTTAAGCACTTCCCTTTATTCTGAGGGAATGACCTTCCTTTCAGTGTTAAAATGTTCTTTCTTTCATGAAATGATTATGAAAGTAAATGGCATTTTTTCCCAGTGTTATGACTTGGTAATTTCAAAAGCTAGAAATCCTAGGCTGATACTTTCCTGATACCTCTCCTAACCCATAACCCCATTTCATGTTTGTACGTAAATTTATCAAAAAGAACCCACAAATGTAATGTACCTTGGGTTAAGTCCTCTTGAGGAGGAGTCCAGCTCCCGGCTTTAGTTTTCATATCAAATCTAATTCTTTATCCAAGGATGACTTCATTCAATAAGTGTCACCAGCCTGCTATGTCCAGGCCTTGTCCGAGGAGCTGTGATGGGGACTTTTTCCAGTGGTGGAATGTGTCACAGTTGGCCAACCCTCTCATGCCTCCCCCTCGAAAAAGTCCTCAATAGAGATCCTTGTAAGCTGTGAATGTTCCCTTGTTTTGCAAAAGATGCGACAGAGGTGAGGATTCTGTGGACAAGGTTTTCTTGGGTGGTTGGGCTGGACCCTCAATGTAACCACATATACCCTTCCAAGGGAGAGCCAGAGGACATGTTGAGACAGACACACGGAAGCGGAGGAAGCCCTCTGAAGATGAAAGCTGTGATTGCCGTGACTTCGTCTCCAGCTAGGAAGTGCTGCTGGACATCGGAAGCCACAGGGGGAAAAGAGTAGGTTCTTCCATGGATCTTCTGTGGGGAACATGGACCTCTGATGCCTCAATTTTGGAATTCTGGCCTCCAAAAGTTTGAGACAATAAATTTCTGATTTTTTCAGCCACCAGCTCTGTGGAAAGTTGTCATAGCAGTCACAGGGAACTAATGTAGTTTTGATCAAGACCAATCATAGTAAAAGCATCAGGGTGAATTACTAGTCTAGTTGTCCTGAAGGAATAAGCCCCAACTCTATTGCTCATCATTACAAATTCTGCCTGCTGGCTTTTGGGTAGTTCTCTCCTGCCTGGAATCTGTCAAATCTTTAAGAACTGTTCATATATATCAATTCTTGATAATCTTTGATCCTTTTACCCCACTCCTTAAACTCCCTTCTCTTTCCTTCCCCTGCCCTCCTTTTCCTTCTCCAAAAGATCTGCCTCTGTTTCTTACAATCTTTCATTTTACTCTTTCATTAATATATATTTTATATTTTTCATATAAGAGGAACCATATGATATTTAACTTTCTCTGTTTGATTTATTTCACTTAATATTATGGATGCAAGATCTCCCCATTTTCCTTCAAATAACATGACTTAATTATTCTCTATGGCTGAATAATATTCCTTTGGATCTATTTATATCATATTTCCCTTATCTGTCTGTTAATGGACATCTAGGTTGTTTCTGGAGTTTAGCTATTGTGACTTGCACTACTATAAACATGGTTATCTATGCATCACTATATTGTGCTGTTTTTAACTCTTTCTGGAATATACCCAGCAGGGATATATCTGGTTCAAGTGGATTTTCCGGTTTTAGTTTCTTTTGAGGAATCTTCGCACTGATCTCTACAGCAGTTGTACTAGTTGATATTCCTACGATGATGTGGAAAGGTTCCTTCTTCCTCACATCCTCTTTAGTATTTGCTGTTTTTGTCCCTTAATGATGGCCATTCTGCCTGGAGAAAGAGGGAATCTCAAAGTCATTTTGATTTGCATTTTCCTAGTGGCTAAATATGATGAACATTTTTCATGCATTTATTGGCCACATGTGCTTCTTTATTAAGGGATGTCTATTCAATTCATGTGCCCATTCTTTGATTGGTCATTTATTTTTAGGGTGTTAATTTTTTGAGGTCTTTACATATTCTAGATATTATCTGCCTATCAGAAAAGTAACTGGTGAAACCTTTGCCAATTCTGTAGGCTGGCTTTTTACTCTGCTGATTGTTTCACTTGTGCAGAAACTCTAGTTTGATGTACACCCATTAGTTGATTCTTGGTATTATTTCCTCTGCTCTTGGAGTTCTGCTCAGGAAGTCTTTTCTTGTGTCTGTGGCTTTAAGTGTTTCCCTACATTATCTTTTAGTAATTTCAAAGTTTCTGTTTTTGTACTTAGGTATTTGATACATTTTAATATGATTTTACCCCAGGTTGAGAGCTTTCGGTCTAGTTTCATTCTCCTGCCCATTAATAGCTAGTTTTCCCAGCAGCACGTGTTAAAAAAGTTATCTTTTCTTCAATATATGGTTTTGGCCTCTTTGTGAAAAAATCAGGTGGCTGAAGGTACATAGGGTTGGTCCTATCCTATCCTATCCTATCCTATCCTATCCTATCCTATCCTATCCTATCCCATCCCATCCCATCCCACCCTAGCCTAGCCTAGCCTAGCCTAGCCTAGCCTACCCTAGCCTACCCTATCCTATCCTAGCCTGTCCTATCCTATCCTATCCATTCCATTGTTCTAGGTCCATTTTTGTTATTATAACTTCATACTATAACTTGAAACATGGAGTTGTGTTGCCTCCTGCTTTTGCTATTATTGCTCAGAATTGGTTTGGCTGTTCTAGGTCTCTTATGGTTCATACAAATTTTAGGATTTTTCTTTCTAGTTCTGTGAAGAATGTTGTTAGTATGTTCATAGGAACTTATTAAATGTATATATTACCTTTGATAATACAACTACTTTAACAATATTAGTTCCCCCTCTCAGGCACATGGGATATCTTTCCATTTTCTAATGTCCTCTTCAATCACATTCTTCAGAGTTGTATAGTTCTCATTACAGAAGTCTTTCACCTCTTTGATTAGTCTGAGTTTTAAGTGTATAATTTTCTTAAAGCTAATTTGAATGGAATTGTTTTCATGACTTCCTTGTTCATGTGCTCATTACTGGTTTACAGGAATGCTAATGATTTTTGTGTGTTAATTTTGTATCCTACCACTTTGCTGAATTTATCAATGCTAAGAGACTTCTAGTGGAGTTTTTTAAGTTCCTTATGTGAAGGATACATCATATAGAAATAATTTCACTTCGTTTTTCTATTCATGTTCCTCTTATTTCTTTCTCTTGCCCAATTGTTTTTTGCTAAAGTTTAGAGTACTATATTGGAGAGTAGTGGTGAGAGTGGAAACCCTTGTCTCAATCCTGAGTTTAGCAGAGCTGCTTTCAATTTTTCCCTATTCAATGTTATGTTGGCTGTACATTTTTCATACATAGCTTTTATTAGTTTGAGGTACGATCTTCCTTTCAACTGTTTTTTTTTAATAAGGAAGGGTTGTTGAATTTTGTCAAAGTCTTTTTCTGCCTTTATTAAAATGATCATGTGATATTTATCCTTGATTCTATTTATGTGGCATATTCCATTTATTGACTTACGTGTGTGAACCAGCCTTGCTGGGATGAAGCTGATTTAGTCATGATGTATTATCTTTTTAGTGATTTGTTGAATTCTGTTTGCAAATGTCTCATTGAAGATTTTTGCATCTGTGTTGAGAATATTGGCTTGTTTTCTTTTTTTTCTTGTTCAGTATTTCTTTGGTTTTGCTATCAGGAAAATGCTGGCTTCTTGAAAAGAGTTTGAAATTATTCCTTCCCTTTCAAATTTGTGGAAAAGTTTGAGGAGTATTGGTGTTAGTTTCTAAATTCTTATAGAAGAATTATGAATATGAGCCCTTCATATTTGAAACTGTGTAGTTTGCAGCCTTTTGATCTACATTTGGGGAAACTGGCTTGGGGATGTATTCCAGTGGTAGAGCCCTAGCCAACCATGTGCAAGATGTGGGTTTGATGTTCAGCACTAAAGAAAAGAATAAAGAGCGAAAAAAAGTAAAAAGAAATTGAGGAAATTGAGGCGTATGAAGTTGAACAGATTTGCCAAGATCACCCAGTTTAGTTGAAAAGCTAGGGCTGGAAGCCAGGCCTCTTGATTTTCAACCTGCTGTTACTTTTACCTCCTGGTAGAACCTTCTCTGCCAGAAAATAGTGCCTGGGTGGTGACTCAGGCACCCAGCTACAACCTACTCAAGTGCCATGGTTGTCTATGGTGGTGCTTAATTCTATTAGTGAAAGGGTTGGGAGGATACTCAGTGTCTTACTCATGTTGTTAAAAAAGAAAAAAAACCTTACATTTGCTAAATCAAATCCAAATCTAGTTTATTCAGCATATTTCCTGGTAAGATTGAAGGCCTCAGGGAAATTTAATCCAGGGTTTCTGATTCATCTTCATTTAAACTCATCTGCTTTTGTTCTTTAAGTTATTTCCCTGGCTGTGGTCCTCTGAGCTTTTTTTCTAATCTGTCTTCCCTCAGAAACAAGGCATTCTATTTGGACAGATGGAAAATAATACCCACAGAAGCACACTTCTAATCCACTCAAATAAGATAAAACAAAACTCCAAAAGAGCCCTGGAAATTCTTATGTACCTTCCAAAATGGAAAGTGCATGTCAGAAAGCTGCAGAGAAAGACGAGTGTTTGGAAGAAGAGAATAATGGTCCCCCCTCCAATAAAAAACAAAACAAAAAACCCCCCAAAAAACGGACCTGGGAAGATTTAGAATGATTTATCCTGAAATGATGGCCAGCAGATGATTTAACAATTCTGGCAGAGGAAGTATCATTTCAAAGCCTAGAGACCATTCCCTCAAAAAGAGAAGGGAAGGAAAAGGGCTTGAAGCTAGAGCATGCAGGAATTAGGTTAGCCATCAAGAAGGATTTCTTTCTCTAGAGACATTCATTAAGGCACTAGAGTGGCTGTGAAGGGTTTACAGAAACGTGCTGGGGTGGTAGAAAGATCACAGGCTTCGAAGGCACAGGTTGTATAACTGGCTACTGAACTTTTGAGATATGCAAGCTTGGATAAGGTCCTGACCTTGCTAGATAGAGATCTTAGCAGGGGAGCACAGGAGGATGGGATAATGTGTGCCACATTCCTGGCTCACCTAAAGTGCTCAAAACTAGTGGTGCTTAATATGATAAGATAGTAGTGACCCTTCTGATCATGGTAAGTGCTCGCTGAACCTTGCTAAGGGAGAAGTCCCATGCTTGTAAGTAACCCAGGAGCCAAGACAAACCCTCGGTTACCTGGGTGTTTGGAAGGAGTAAGCCCCTCCTGAACTTCTGGCCATGGACTCCACTTTTCTCCCTCCCAGGAGAAAATATGGTGTCAATGATACCAAGATTATTTCAAGGACCAGGAGAGTCTAACATCTACAAATATTGTCTCCCTGGAATATTACCTGCCTGAGGAAATTCTTATGCAAAAGGAATCTACTATAGCTAAATTTATGTATGGCTCCTTAGATCAGGGAGGATTCTAACTTTGCTGGAGAAGCTCATGGGTAGTGAAGACCCCCTCCAGGGGATGTGAGGCACTTTTGAGAGATGTTACCTTGGATTTCACTCTGCATAACCACTTTGTTCTGCTCATATCTGGTTTATTTTAAGAAGTATTCGGAAAATGTTAATGGGCGTCAATGTGTGGAATCTTGTTTGGCCAATATACAGTATACTTGACAAATGCTGTCCCAATTACTTAGGAAGACAGTGCAAGGTAAGAGTTAAAGTGAGGAATTAGGTAGCACAGACTGATTAATTTGGCGAGTTATGATTGGGACAGCTGGAGTAATCACAGAGTGGGGGCTGAGCCTTATAAGGAGCAGTAGAACTTGGAGAGGCAGAGTCAATTGGGCGGGGAAACCACTTGGACTACTTTTCAAGGGTAGGAATGACTCGGTGTTTAGGAATAAGCATTTAGGAGCAGACTAGGAATTGAGACTGGACCAGGAGGTTGAGCCAACTTACTGGGTCTTTAGAAGTTGTGCCAGTAAGACATTTTACCTTGATAGTCTAGGCCATGAGGAGCTAGAAGAGTCTTTTTATTTTTTTTGGCACTGGGAATCGAACTGAGGAGCTTGTGCTTCCAGGCAGGCCCTTGTGCTCCTGAACTATATCCCCGGCCCTAGAAGAGTCTTGGTAAAATGAGCTACTGAGCAAGACATATTCACACCTCATGAATATGTAAATGCTGTAGTTTCTACCAAACCTACAGAGGAAAATTGCTGGAAAAATTCAATTATAACAATAATCCATATTCATGGTTTTACATTTAGAAAATAGAGAAAAGTATATGCAGAAAAAATTACTTTTAGTCATACTACTCATAGATATTTTTAAAATTTGTTGTGGTTTCTCTGACTCATTTTTTACTTACTTTTTTACTTGTGCATACATTGCATATGTATTCACCTTAACATATTTTAAAAAGTAAGCACTTTTAATTACTATGAACTTCGTTAATATGATGTTTACTATGTCATTCTACACATATACTAAATCATTCTCTGATTAATATATATTTTTGTTTTAAAATTTCTTTTCATAATAAATGTGATTTGCATATCTATGTGCCTGTATTTTGATGTGTTTGCATCAAAGCACATGAATAAATTAAAGAATTGAAGTTTTGAAAAATACTGCAAAATTGCTTTCCAGAAGGGTGGTATCATTTTATATGTATATTAAACATTTGTTCGTGTTTTGCTTAACTAGCTACCTCTTATCCTCACTACGTGTTTTAAGTTAAAAAGAAATGTCTTCACTAAATTGAAAAGTATGAATATCTTAGTTTTCATGAATATGATTATTTTTAAAGCTGAATATTTTTCTATATATTTGTGATTTAAAACTCTATGAGGTGCTCATTAAATCTTTTTGGTAATTGTTTATGTTAAAGTTGTGGTATTTTATTGAGTTTTTTAATATAATCATATTTTTAATAGTTTTTTCTAATTATAAGATTTCCTTTGAAACGTATCTTAGATTAGAGCTTTCTTCTCTTTCCCAGTGTTATGCTTTGGGAAACAAAGCACATGTGTCATTAATGCATTGAAAAAGTCTCACGTGCTCAGAGGTGGACTGAGCTGCTGCTGAGTGGGGGTGGGTGGGGCCTAGTTGGAGGAAGTAGGTTATTGGGTGTTCCTTTGAGGTTTGTGTCTTTTTCCTGGCTTTTCCTTTTTCCTTTGCTTTCCACCTGCCATGAGGTGAGTACGTTCCTTCTGCCACATCCTTTCACCATGGTGATTCTGCCTCACCACAAGCCAAAAGCAATGCAGCCATGTGACCATGGACTAACACCTCTGAAACTGCGAGCCCAAACACGCCTTTTGTCTTCTAAGCTATTTGTGCAAGGTATTTTTGTTTCAGTGATGGAAAGCTGGCCAATAGAGCTAACACATCTGTATCTTGTTAAGTGACACCCTGTATGGAAGTATGCATGCATGTATGTTTGTGTAAGTGTGTATGCACGCAGACAGCTCTTGGAGGCCATGCATCTTTGGTCACCTTACTGGCTATTTACCAAAGCACCTGAAACACCTGCAAACACAGCAGATGCTTCATTTATATATTTTAAATGAATAGATTGGTGGTTTGTCTGCTTTGCCCACTAGTGACTATACTCTGGTAAAAGAGCTCTCCATCCGTTTGGATGTCTATCCTTTATTTATGGCTGTGTGAAATTTCTTGTGGAAAGACGCAGTTCAAAAACTGGAATTATTTGTAGTAATAGCTAGGACTGTAAATGTAAGTAATAGAAGTTCACTTGACTTAGAGTAAGGAAAAGGGGGAGCTTATTAAAAAGTTGTGGCTTGTTTTAGTGGAAACCAGGTAGAAATGTGCCTGTGAACTAGGAAGAAACTAAACATGAGATGTTTTAGCCTGTGCAAATTTTCCTTTTCTGGTGATTATTGTTTAATTCACACTGAAAGCCAGTTTTTTTGGGGGGAAGGGACAAAGAGATGCCAAAATGTAGTCACATCATAGCTCTTGAATGTGTACTTACTCCATTCGAGACGAGCTTGGACTGAATTAGAATCTCCTAGCCCTGCTTGCAAATTCCCACCGGAAGGGAGCCAGCCACCTGCGACTTGCTGGTGGGGTCACGTAGTTTGATGGTGGATTATGGAGCTAGTGGACTGGCTGGTGGAGATGTGCAGTCACTGTGGAGGGGTCTACAGGGACTGTGAGCAGCTGGCTCTGGTTCTGGTAGAGCTCTACTGAGCACCCTCCTTTAGAATAACTTACCTGGGCTCAATCCACTTTAGCTGAGGATTATACAAGAATATCCTGAAGAGGACACATGTTCACAGGATTATCATTAGGAAATGTACTATATGGGAAACTTTGGCAGCAATTTTAATACACGAGCTCTGGAATTAGTAATTTTATTAAGGATGCAGAGCCACTCTGCTAACCTCTAACTAGTACTGCCAGATTTAACTGCTGCCTGGGGGTATGTATATCCAATGCAATGTTCAGGACATACTTGTACTGAAAAATTATTGTTCATCTTCATTATAATTTAACTGTGTGTCCAGCATTTTATCTGACAACTCTAACCCCAACATCATTAATTGTAAGTGGAGAGGAGGATTTGAATAAACCGAAATATGTTAATTATATTTTTAAGCTAATTATACTTTTTGGGTTCTAGTGTTCTGATACTTCTTGATACTGTTTGAGACAGTAAATTATGAATTATTTATTGCCATGGTGCATATTTCTGGGTGGTTAGGGTGTGGGTAATGAAGGGGGAAGAATAATTAGAACTGAGGCTAGCATTTCAGTGTTTTCCTTTTTACCTAAACACTAAACAGCCAACTCTTATAAACCTCACTTGGCTGTGATTAGAATTTTAAAATCAGAAGATTTATTTCCCTGACTGAAAGTTTTCTGCATCCTGGTAAGATCAATAAATTCTTAAAAAGAACAGCAACAAGCTCCACCAAGCATTTCATCCCTTATCACAAATTTTCTATGAATTAGTGGTATTAATTCAGTTGTTTTCTCTTTGACACACAACTCAGTCAAAGCTAGCTGTTTTTCTTTCTACCTTTCCATAGGTTCATTTATTTATTCTGCAAACCTTTACTGAACTCACTATGTCTAGGCATTTACTAGACGTTAAGTAGAGAATAATGTCCAAGGTATTACTGCCTGTACCTATCACGACTTATTATAGTGGAGACTCACTAGTCATAGGCCAGGGGGTCTTCGAAATGGAGAACATGCTTTACTCACCTCTGTGTACTTAGATGCACACAAGTGTAAAATTAATACCTTGTACTTGAAGAATTCAAGAAGAGTCTCCAGAAAGTGTGCCTGGATGGGTTGAAGATACTTGAATCCCATTCTCCATGTGATATTCCTGATAGGTGAACCTTTTCCAGGGAACTGTCTATTAATCAGTCTTCCATCTCAGCTTATGGTCCCTCTGACATGTTCCGGGATGATGCTGGAGTTCAGTGCTTGTAGGTAGACAAGTGCAGGGAAGGCCAATGTGAGAGTGAGGAAGCAGGGGAAGTGGGGAGATACATAAAGTGAAGAGTCTTCAGGGAAGAAAAAGCCATTACTTTAAATGTAGGGTTTGGACTGCTGTTTTCTCTAGCACCAAGCTGTCTCAGAATGTGTCTGGGGACTCAGACATAGCTTGGAGTGGCATTCTGCCAAGTATTGTGTTTGGTATAATACAGAAAGAGGCAATTCACCTTTTCTGAAGCTGCTGATGGCTTCTCTGATTTCCAACGAGAGAGTTCTCTGTACTCATGATGGTTAGATTCCTTCCCTCTGACGGCTCCTTTTCTCCATCCAAGCATCATAAACTTGCAGAGCAGGATGGCATTTAGGACATCAGAATTACCTTTTTACTTTAACTGAGCAGGGTAAAAGGTTTTAGAGAGATGAGGTTACTTGCCTGAGGCCTCATAGGAAATTAATCTTTCTATTCCTGGCCTATTACTTTATCATCTCGAACAGTGTTTATATATTTTAAAATTATTTTCTGCAACAGAATACTTTTTTGTTTTAAAGAAGGAAAGGTTTATTTAGCTCACAGTTTGTGGAGGTTTCAGTCCATAATCAGCTGGTTCCAAGGCCGGGTGGCACATGGCACAGGGGCTACAGTTTAAGGTGGCAAAAGGCAGCAAAAGCACAGAAGCACAATGGGGAAGAGCAAGCCTCTTTTCCCGCCTTACCGTGTAAAGCAGGCCGCCCACCCCCAGGTGGGTGTAGCCCTCAAACCATCTCTGTGCCTTCTTGCACAGGCTCAGGATGTTTGCAAAGAGAGGACCCCTTGCTAAGTTACTTAATTAAACTTTTAAATTTCTCAAGTCGACACAATGTATCAACTATAGTAATACACCCCTTGTCAACCTGGCAATCAGGCACACTTCTTTAAAGCAATTTCCAGAAATGTAACAAAATACTTCTTAGACCAGTCATGCTGCAGGCTAGTACTAATAAAAATAAAAATTTAAAAAATTATATGAGGAATACCTACAGTCACATGCATACACATATACACATATATACCTACATATACATATACATATATGAATTCATACCCACATATACAGATAAGGATGGTGTGCCTTTGATCCAATAAAGGTCGTAATGAGCTCTACCATTGTGTGTTTTTCTTTCAGCCCCTCTGAAGCACCTCTGCAGAACCATGGGGTACAGGCGAATACAACTGTATAAGCAATACACTATCCCAAACTGTATTCTAACTCTGATCCCGAAATTTTTTTCTCCAGAAGTTTAATAGATTTCTAGCCATAATTCTAAAGTGGGAGAATGTTTTAGGCCTATTCTATTTTGCCTTTAATGCAATTCAGGACTCAGGGGCAGGGGAGAAATTACAGACAGCTGGAAAGATGTACAATACAGTTTAGGAACCAAGGGAGTTATGGGCAAAACTGTCACCCCTCCCCTCCCAGCTTACCTGAAGGATGAAGACAACTTGGTCAGTGTTTCACACCCAGCAGCTCCCTGTTTTATTGCAGGAACAGTCTCGTCTTTTTTCTTCCTATTTTGTGTTTTTATATTCAACTTTATAAAAGAATCATCAAGCACATTTAAATGTAAAAAGATTTCCCCTGAAGGTAAATACTGCAGCACAATGATTTCTACCACCTGTAAGTGATAAGGAAGGTGGAGGAAGATGCAAAACACTCCCAATACTGAAAGCTCTTGCTCAAGGGAACTCCTGTGTCCCTTGAGTACAGAACACAGTACAATCTACTGTGTGATTACAGCGCTGGACACACTCCTTTATCTCCATTATCTTTCACAGACTAAGGGAGAAATTGTATCTTTTCTTTACAACTCCTTAGATCCTGTCGAAACCCAAACAAAGAGGGTGGCTCCCCTTGACTTCAGATAGTCAACTTTTTAGTCTATTAGAAAGTAAATTACTAATAGGCGGTGATCAGTATAATAGAATGAGAGAGAAAGGAAGATGCTCTTTAGAAGACATTGCTTATGTTCTCTCCAGGCCCCTAGCCCTTCCTAACATGCCCACGGATGGGCTCCTCTTCCAGTCTCCGTCTTCCCCTGGGGTTAGTACCTGAAGGACTTTTACGTTTGTAAAAGCTATTTTCACGTTTAAAGGTCTTTGCATTTGTCCCCTTAGTCAAATGCAAAGACCACTGAGGCATACGCACGGCAAAGCTTCCCAGTCCATGATAGAGAGCTGCCAGGCCAACCAGGGCATTTTTACATTAAGATTTTCCCCTTTGTCCTTAACGTTTTTCTCAGATGATGCTAGGAATTTTTAGGCAGTGACTTTTTAAAATAAAACCAGTCATCTTTTCAATACTCACAGCCTCAATCCTTAGGCAACAGTAATTATCTACCATTGGAGATCCCCTCCTCCCCCATCTCTGCTTGACAGTGCCCTTGTATCTAGTTGAATTAAAAACTATTTTCTTCAAACATATGATACATATTTGTAGTTCTGACTGCATTACCAAATAAAGTGAAAATATTTCTGCAAATGCTCCTTGAATCACAGATGAGTTTTAAATTTTGTTTTCTGAATGACAAACATACATTTTATTGCAACCAAAGAAACTCTAGCAGGAGCACATTCAACTTTATTTAGCATCATTAGAACTCCTGTGCAATAAATGATTAAATAGCAACATCCTGCAGATCCAGTGATTCAGCTGCAAGGGCTCAGTGGTTGTGTCCCTTTTCCCTGCTAAGACCTCGCAGCACTTGCCTTTCACCTGTGCAGTGAGGTTCAGGTCTTCACCTGCAGAAGACAGCCCATGGGAGCATTCTGCATGTTCTATTTCCGCTGGTCACTGGGATGGATAGGACCTCTGAATGCATTGTGGTGCTCAGGGATGATCTTGTGATCTCTGTTTACATGTTACAGCTGTGTATGCACGTTCTTTGAGAATCAGTAGCTTCTGCCATTTTTCTTGAGTGATTGTTGAAGTAGTCTGTCCCACTCTGACCCTCCACAGACAGCTACACA
>PVLD010032129.1:0-14994 GCA_004027595.1 Dinomys branickii
CAAGGTGAGAGTCCAAGGATATAGATAAACCCAGGAGTACAGTTATTATCACAGGGAAGATAACTGATTGAGTGGTAGGGCAACGGAGATGAGGGAGGAGAAAAAACGAACTGATCAAAAGGGCCATCATCTGTGTAACCTGAGTAACAAAGATGAAGGTATCATTATGTAGGACAGCATCCAGAGCTAATTCCCTTCTGTGTTCTCTATAATTCTGTATTTCCTCAGTCGTTTTTGTATTAGCAGAAATGAAGATAACTTTATATTATACAGCATCCAGTGCAAATTCCCTACTATCTTATCTATAATTTGGTATTTCCTTTAATGTTTTTGTGTTAACTGATGTGAAGATAACTATGTAATACAACATCCAGTTGTAATTCCCTACTATATTCTGTATAACTTTGTATTTTCTGTATTGTTTATGGCTTTTCTGGTTCATATGTCTCCATTCTTTTGTTTTTTAAAATAAAATTAAAAAAAAAACTAAAATGCTAAAATTATATGAGTTATGTAAAGTATTTTATATTATTATTATTATTATTATTATTTTTTTCCGGGACCGGGGATCGAACTCAGGGCCTTAGTGCTTAGCAGCAAGCACTTAGCCCACTGAGCTGTACCTCCAGCCCAAAGTATTTTATATTAACTGTGTCTCTTGATATTAGACTTTTATAAGCAACTAATCAGTTATTTTAAATATGAAAAATAATATGAGAAAGATGAGTCTGTTATGCTGTAAGAATAAAAACAATATTATTGTACAAAAAAGATTTGTTTTTGTAATTAATGTTTATGGGCCTATTAAAAAGTGGATATTTTAACATAAATTATTTAAAAAATTACCTAAGAAGTTGAAATAATTATTATAAGAATAAAATGCATTTACTGAAGAAATATTAGAAAATAGGAAACAAAGGAACAGAAAATATTTATGGACAATTTTGTTAACCTTAACATATTTTTTCAGGTTTTTTTCTTTTTTGGTTATACATTTCCACTTAGACATTGTATATGAGAATCACATTATGAAGTTGTAATACAGTATTATGCCATAAATAATTGCACCCTAAAGCTTTAATCAAGTAATATATCATGGACAATTTTCTAGATACCAATCTGCTTTTCCTAAACAGTAAATTGCATTTCATAAAATGGAAACATAATTTGACCAATAAATTGAGGGATATTTATGTTGCTTAAAAAATTTCATTGTTTTAAGTAATTTTCCCTTAAATATTTTAGTAAAAACTCAATGAATGTTTGTCAGATTAGTTCCTTAGAAACATTTCTAGCAGTATTACTATATTTCAAGGCACACATATTTTGAATTTGATACAAATTGTCAGATTTCTTTTCAGAAAATTTGTACCAATTTCTACTCTTCAACCATGAAGTAAGTGCCCAACCCATCCTAGCAGTGGGCATTGACAGTCATATTAATTTTTTAACAGGTGAAAAATATCAGATTGCTGTTTTATTGTTTGATCATTAGCGAGGTTGAACATTTTTCTTCGAGTCACTGGCCATTTGCATTTATTTTCTGCATCATCTCTGTGTCTTTCGATTTTTAGTACTGGAGATTGACCCCAAGGCTTCACTATGGTAGGCAAGTTCTGTATCACTGAGTTATGGCCTCACCTCTTTTTAAAGAAATTTATTTTTCAAGGTCTTACTAAGTTACCTATGCTGACCTTGTACTTCTGATCCTGCTGCCTCAGTCTCCTGACTAGCCAGGTGTATAGGTGTGTGGCACCATGCTGGGTTCTGTTTTGGTTTTTAAAAAAGTGTGGTGTTCCTTTTAAAAGATTGATTTAAAAATACTTAATAGTGGTTAGACTTACTAATACTTTATCATATATACTGCAGGTATGTTTTAATGATTTTTAATTTCTTTTAACTTCGCTTATGGGGTATTTTTCTCAAGCAGAAGTTATCATTTGATATGTCAAATCTAAATATGTTTCTGCATGGTTTCTAGAGTTTAGGTCATGTTTAGAATAGTCTCAAGATAAAAATGTTCTAATTGTAAAAATATACTATTAGATAATTTATAAAATTTTTATTTCCTGTGGGTTTATTGCTCGTGTGTTGTAGTGTAAAATAGGTTATCTCCCAAAGGGAGAGTTATTATGCCAGTTGTATTTATTTTATAATTAATTTTTTGTATTTATTTGAATTTATTCTTCAGTCTTCTGCTTAGCTCTTCACTATTTATAGAAATTCCTCGATTTTTCATTTTCCCCAATTATTTTGTATATTTGCAACAGATTAGAGGAAGATTATATAATTTTGTCTCCTATGAGAATTATTCTAGTGTTCATTGATAACTCAAACTCCCAGACCCCTTACAGGTAGAACCCAATCTGTATCCGTTACTGCTTGATGTTGCTTTGGTTCTTCTGTACTAACAGGCTCCATGCCTATTGTTTGCTGCCTATAGCCTGGGAAAATTCTTCAGTTTCTTTGACCTCTGGTTCCTGTGACATAGGAAGAGAATACCAAGGAATACTGAGATTCATCTCAACTGGATTACTGTGTCTGATATATTAGCTGCTACTATTATTATTAGAATCTTAAGTTATCTGACAGACTCATTTCCTACCCAATAGTCAGTGGTCATTCTCCGGAGTTTCTTCAGAACACGTGTTGGGCAAGGTGTGTGGGCGCCTACCACGCTGTGGCTGCTCTTTATCTTCTGATAGAGACACCTCTGTAACAGTGTTCATTAGAGCTCACTTTCTTCCATACCGTATGTTTTTTAGGTTCTTATCATACATCATATAACTTCCTGGAAGATAGAGTTTAGATTCTATGTTTTATAGTACAAAACCAAACTAAAGATCAACTAATCAATCAAAGAAATACCAAGAAGATCAAAATCTGATTTATCTAGAGTCCATTTAAAGTTATACATCCAGGAAGAATCCTGGTCAGGATTCTAATTCAGTCTTCTGGTACAATTCTTTAAATAGTGAAACTTTTCAACATTTTATTATCTGGGTTCTTGGCATGTTGTCTTAGAACAAAATGTATCTAAATATTTAAAAATTACTTTATCGGGTTAATTCTCTTTTATTTGAAACTTGAGAGCAAATTTCAAAGCAGTTATGTGCTGAGGTACAAGTTTGGCAACCATACTTCTACTTCCTAGTCATTGTTGTAACAAGTTATTTCCCCTATCGCATATTCTTTAGGGGATTTGCACTACTTCCCATCAACCCCTGAAGAGTCCAACATGTTATTTGTGTCCTTAACCATTTCCCTTCACGGAAACATGGGCATTCAGGCCTTTCCTCGCAGGTGAAAAGCAAAGCGGATCTATTTATAGAGAAGAATATTTGAAAACTTCTCTGACTTCATGTCAACTTTGCCGATATTCCCTCTTGCTTTAGTACCAGTCTGACGTGGAGAATTCAACTAAAAGAAATTGCCAGAAAGAAGAGATAGAGTAATTGTTAAAAACCAGTGGCTTTTCTGCACTTGGACCAATCCAGGTTCCTAGCTGGGCTTGCATTTTCTGAAAAATCTTCAATACATTTAACTCCTACCTTTTTTCGTTTTCTTATCCACTGTTCTATATTTTAGGCATCAGATATTTACAGTTTTCTTGCTAAACTCTAATGTCACAAAAGTACTCAGATGAAGAAATACATTTTCATTCAGAAGTCCAAATTTCTTGAACTCTTTTATTTAGAGTGTCTCAGGATGGCATAACATTGCAAAGTTGCAAGTCAGTGTTAAGGGTGATTGTGACCAAGGTCGGAGAGAGAACACATTTCCTTTTCTGGTGGTTGTATGATTATCAGGCCTTTGATGATAAATCTGTACCCACTGAAAATGCAGTTAACTTACCTTGGTGATTTTGATGGATTAGCCTTGCAGTGGACAAGGTTGCCCATTTGTTAGTGCTCATTTTATATTTGAATAGCTTGGAAGCATATAAATTTAAGCATAGTTTAAAGTTGTTTTAGGTACTTCATATTTCATAAAAAGCATCTGATCTGAGAACTTCAGTCTCTGATTTTTTTATTGTGACACTGTTGCTTTTATTATTGTGAGGATGCCTGATTTGCACTTTAGAACATCTCTCTTCTTGAGCAGGTTTGTGGTTTTAAAAGAACTCTATGGAAAACATGAGTATTAATAGTGTACAATGAGCTTCCTTTGGAGAGTAGAGTAAAAATTCAATGGCTTAAAAACAGGATATTGAAGAAATGGGCATTGATAAAATGTACTCTGTTCAGCTTTTCTTTAAAATTTGTTCAAAACAGACATATGACCCTAAGGGCCTTGTTAAAAATTATGGTTGATTTTAGTCATAAGAGGACTCACATAGCACTGCTGTGGAAGAGCATAAGAAAGGACGAGACTAGAGTGAGAGCTGAATGAATGTGGTCTTTGAGTATCAAAACATAGAGTAAATGACCAAGTTAAATTGACTGTTTGAGCAGTTGTGTGTCAGCCCAAGCTTTCTTTTCTCTTCCCTTACTGCAACCTGAAGCAAAGCCCATTTGACACTGTGCAGTACTAGTCATTGTAGCAGTTTCTCAGCCTTTACAGTTTTGTCTTTTTGGATCAGATGATTTGTCTAGGGCCATCTTGTGCCTTTTAGGCTGTTCAGCACTATCCCTGTCCTCTATTCCCTACACGCCAATGGCACTACCCCTAATTATGACAAACAAAAATGTGTCCAGGTATTGCTAAACACCCCCAGGAGTGGTGATTTTGTGTGGGTATTGGCGGTTAAAGCATCCCTGGTTGAGTATCACTGCCTTGCAGTAGTGACACAGGACAGAAGCGTGACCAAGGTGGTGTTTTCTTGAAGACATCATAGTGTGTGTACTAAATAAGGTTCCAGTCACAGTATTCAGTCCAGTGTCACCATGTTCAGTTAATCTGAGCTAACTCTTCATAAGTTTCAACCAGTCAGAGATGGCTACTATGCTTTTTCCTTTTTCTAGAACTGGCATTGTGAACATTTGACAGTTTGGTGCTTCACTTTAGTATGCCATAGAGAATGATCAAGTTTTTCTGATGTGATTTAGTACTTTCATACATTTACAAATACTGCAGTTTTGATCCTTCTGTGATTGTGACTGTGATTTCACACTGGTATACAATAAATACTTTATGAAATGAAACAGAAGGAATGCTCATCTTTCAGTCATCTTTTACTGGTTCTTTTAAATCTTTAAGAGTAGAGTCAGTCCACTGTGAGGCATATTACTGTGTTCTTATTAGATTGGACATTTCTCAAAAAAGAGCTTAGCCCCTACCTGTATTCTGTTTGGAATAAACAGCTCAATTTACTAGAGACAAGGTGATAGTAACAGCTAATTATTGTCTGGTACATCACAATGGAATATTCTCATTCTAGAATTTTTTCTGTAACCAATGAAGACATAAACGTGAGAATTAAGAAGCAGTCACAAGGTTGGTAGGATCTAGAAACTATTTTAATTACCTGTGACTTATGTGGAATTGGTTTTAAATTTTAAGACAATGTAAATTTGGCTAATTCAAGATTAAAGGAATGAAGAAAGAATACAGGGGGAGATAATATAAAGCAACTGAGATTATCATGATTTTGGTTTAGTCATTTTATTTCTAGAAGCCTTGTAAGCACTAAGGCAAAAAAAATAAAAATTAAGTACTATTGCTTGACCTAAGTATTATTAAGCTTTTAAAATTTTCCGCAAGGCACGTTTGTCTTATTTAAATTTTTTTAGGATTTGAAAAATCTATATTATAAGGTTTTATGCATATATATACACAATTTTTTTTTTGTGTTACAGTCTATGAGAATGTTGCCAGCAATTAGCTCTTAGGGTTCTGTGCCTTACAGGAAAGACAGCAAAGGAACGCAGAATTAAAAATATTAAGGTGGAGATTACTAATGTTCTGAGTTGTTCATACAAATCAAGGGCTCCCTGGCCAGTTAACAGATTTCAGTAGCATTCCATCTTTATGCACTCTGATGAATAGAAGAGAACGCTGCCACGTTACTTTGCTTTGCACTACTTAAAATTTTTCATTTAAAAAGTTGTAGGACTTCGCCAGGTTAAATATATTCAGTATTAGTGCTGACATTATGACTGTTGTTAACACAGACCAGTGCTAGACAGGTGTGGTGGTGCACACCTGTAATCCCAGTAGTCGGGAGGCAGAGGCGGGAGGACCATTGCAAGTTTGAGACCAGCCAGGGCTACAAAGTGAGCTCAAGGCCAGCCTGAACTGCATTGCCTCAAAAAGACAAAAACAAACAAACCCAACACAGACCAAGGGTGCTTTAGGAGGTCTCTTACAAAGACAAAGTAAAATCACTCAAGTTTTAGTGACTAGGATAGCCTGCTGTTGTTTTCTTCTTAAAATTGACTCCATCAAAAATCATGTTTAAATTTAGATTTCAGGGAGCTTTTGGACTCAGAAATATTTAATCTTTTTAGAATGCACATTGAAGGTAGCATTAGAAAAATCCTAGATTTTTAGCAGTATATGATTTATATTCAAAAGTGTTAATATATAAGATCTTTGTCAGCATTATAGACTTTTCAACCTTGATGGTCTCTGTCCTTTGCATAAAATGCTAGTGATGGACTCAGGAGAGATCAAAGGAATTATTCAGAGAAATTATTCTTAACTGTTCTTAAGTGAGATGGAATAGAGGTAAATGGTAATTTTGGAATAACTATTCTGGATATTTACTTCATATTTGCTATTTATTATGAAAAAGCTGCAACAGAATTTTGAAAATATGCTAAAGAAATTATCAGTCTGTTCTTTTGGAGCCACTGAATGTAAAGATATCACTTTGCCCATTTGAAGTAATTGTCCTATAGACTTAATTAAGATAATTAGCTTGACAAAGACTGGATTATTCTTTCAGCATTGTGAAAACAATTCTGGTGGTAAGAGAGAATTTTCTAGAGCTGTTTCCAATGTGGCATGACTAATTATATGTTTTCAAGGGGTGGAAGTTCAGACTTCTAACATGATTTTTTGTTTTATTTTGTTTTTGTTGTTTTTTGAGATAGCGTCTTGTTATGTAGTTCAGGCTGGCCTTGAACTCACTGTGTAGCCCAGGCTGGCCTCAAACTTGTGGCGATCCTCTTGCCTCAGCCTCCCAAGTGCTAGGATTACAGGCATGAGCCACCACATCTGGCTTCTAATATGATTTTTAAAATGGCCCTATCATTATAAATTATCATTTACAATGAAATTATTTAATCAATATCCGGTGGAAATTTGCACCTCAGTATTTCTTATTTGAAGGTCTTGCAGTGTTAAAACATAGTCTCTGTGTCTGAGGACTTTGGGTAGTGTGCATACCTTATTTTGATAAGTACTAAAAAACCTAGGGCCTACGATGACCCGTTTGATTTTCTGTCAGCTTACTAAGAGAGTCTTGCTTACTTTTAGAAATGTAAAAGAATTCCAAAGATAATTTTCAGTTGCGTTCTACCATTCAGTCCACTCCTTCATGAAGTTCTGTGTTCCAGTTTACTCCGAGTGAACTCCACATTTCCAGATTTTGAGAGGTTTGTAATGAAGCTGTTGGGTTGTGGGTCACATCAGGTTTTATACTTTATTAGGTTGTGAAAAAATCTGAGCATGTGCTAAGACTCCAAAATAATAATTTTGGTGCCTGCTTTTTCCTTTGTTCTTTTCCCTTGTTTCCTTTTTCCTTTGTGGGCTAAACAATGAAAGAAAATTTAAAGGTCTTCTTTATCGGGAGATGTTGAGTTTCTTTCAGCTCAATATAAAGATGTTTCAATTAAAGACAAGATTCCAGGAATTTAACTGAAGTAGAACAGGAGATGGCAACTAAGTATCTAGTCATTTCTCAATTAGCTTTTATGTAATCCTCCTTATTTTAGGTTTCCATCTAAATATTCACCTTCTTG
Organism: Dinomys branickii; assembly: GCA_004027595.1. Taxonomy (NCBI): domain Eukaryota; kingdom Metazoa; phylum Chordata; class Mammalia; order Rodentia; family Dinomyidae; genus Dinomys; species Dinomys branickii. The sequence goes on from PVLD010032129.1 coordinate 7,908, forward strand.
ATAAACTGTTACTACTAGTTGCTGAACATTTTGGGGGGATCGATCTATTGTGTAGTTCTTGGCTTTCCTATTGGTCATTTAAAATGAAATTTCTTGAATCTAGTAATTTAATTACTATTTGTTCACATGCTTGGTAGCTTTCATAATTGAATTGTCTCCCTTCCTGTTCTTCCCATTCATGCAAGCTTGTCTTTTTTTAAGTGAAATTAATGAGTTTGTTCAATATGCTACATTACCCTGGAGCATCCTATTTAAAATCAACTTTTGAACAGGAATCTGTTGCTTTATTTCAGAAGATAAATCTTAAGCTAACAGCGCACCAGAATCTGGTGTATAAAGTTTACTTAGCTAAGAAGTGGGATTTAATTTTTGAGTTAAAGGGAAAAAAATGTCAGTTGAGTATAGAGAGCACAACTAAGACTTTCTTGTGTATTAACATTCTATGTAGCATCTTCTCTTATAAATTTTGAAAATTAAAACAAGATGTAATCTTTTAATGCTGTGAAAAAGTTCACCAAGGGTTAGGGATGGTCTGACATTTCTGCTAACAGATGGTCTGAGCTCTGAGGTAGTAATGTAGTTGACTGAAAAGCAAGGTTAAGTTGTTGACTTTTACAACTATCATAACACAGTAAAATGCGAAAGCCTTTTCTTTATAACCAGAGAGGTACACATGTTCATCTGGGGAAGACAAAATTTATAATTAGTCAGAGCGCAGGATCTGTTTTAATTTATGTCAATCAAACAAAAGCAAACAGTGAAGTTCTTCCCCTCTGCATTTTTGTACCTGGGATAAGGCAGAAAAAAAATACATGGTTAATTAAAGCAAAAAGTTAGTTGTAATTACTTTTAGCTTACTTTTTACCAATAACAATATGTAAACATTTTAATGATCAATATTACTCCAAAATATTTAGATGATATGTAGCCACATGTTAAGAGGATATTGTCAGTACTGTCTGAGGAATTGTCACTTTTGATGTGAGTGTGTGAGGCATGAGTGCATATGTGTATGACCTAGAAGGCTGAATTGAGATAAGAAGATAAGCTTCATTATGAAGTTTGTAGCGGCTCCTTTCCCATTTTGTTTTTATTTGCATCTTTGTGATGGGATATATCGTATATTTCTGATGTTCATTCCTGTCGGCCAACTAAAAATTTAAAAATGTAATTAATATAAAAAGATATCTATAGGGTCATTTCCATATGACAAAGGTTTTGGTGCCTGAGGATGGTTTTTGAAATGTGGCTTCAAGTTAGAAGTAGCATTTATATTTCTCGGTTACCCCAGAGGAGTAATAAACCACATTTTGACTTCTTAGGTCTGTTTCAAAGTCAAATGCTTTCCTTGGGGAGTACTTTGCTTCTCGCTTGCAGAATTGCAAAAGGGCATTTCAATCAATGCTTTATTTTCTAGTTAGCAATGGAGGCTGAGTAGTCACCACCAACAAGTATAATTTAAGGCAACCTCACAAGGCTCTCCTAACAAAACGTCTCCTTGATGAAGCCTATATATTTCTCTTTACTTTCCAATTGTTTGAAATTCTGGTTTCCAGCCCACTCTGCCTGCCCGCCCCAAACTCCAGCTGCCCGCTCTGCAGTGAGCATGGGCATCCTGGGTGCATGCGCAATCCCTCCTGCATACAACTCTGCTGCTTAGGTCAGGAGATGTGCATGGGGCAGAGTGTGAGCTGCAAGTGCAGGCGCGGTAGGGCCACCAGAATCAGCGGCCCTGGCCTCCCAGGAGCTCTGCAGGTTGAGAGAGTTGTTAGCAAAGGCAGGTAGGGGTTGGAAAGACCTAGTGCCTGGCACAGTGGCAAGGAGAGGACGCCATGTGGTAGGCTGAGCAGCACCCAGTGAAGGGTTAGGTCATCCACGGCTTCAACAGGCGCTACAGGAGAAGCAGGAAGAGAGTGCTGACTTGAACCATTGGGACCTCACCAGTGTCAGGAAGTGTATTTCCAGGTCCTCTGACAGCCGCTTCTCCAAGACCTCCCTGAGGCACTAGTGATCAGCAAGGACTGTGAGTCCCAAGACAGTGTGTTGCGGGCAACCAGCCAGAAGTTTAGGAAAAACACAGCCACGTTCTGTCCAGCGGGAAGAAGATAGACCTCGCAAAGTCAAGTACCAAAATCCTTGGGCCTAAGAGTCCTGTTAAGAGCAGATGGTTTTCCCAGAGAGAGCCCTGATACTGGACCCCCTTGAGCAGGGCCCAGAGGGCAAGGCAGCATCAGCAGTGGCAAGTGTGAAACTAATGGGAACTTTATTGGGCCCTGGTGCTGTGTGGGCCAGGATGAGGAACAGGCCCCAAATATACCCGCTGGCTTTTCAGGTGCCTGAGCTGTGGCCGCCTGTACATCTGCGTTCATGGTTGCACTAACAGCCAGTGGACATACAGATACCTATTACAGGAGTGACAGTCAGGGAAAGGAAATTTATTGACGACAGAAGAGACCAGCCTTTTGAAAAGCAGTTGTGTTTCTGAGAGGGAACCAGAGTACCTACTTAGGCAGAGCTATTGCTCTGAAGCAAGATGGCTTCACCCATATCTTGTTATCCACAAAACCATGAGAATAACTCACTGAATCTAGAGGTGATGAGAGAAGTCCAAGGGCCCTGAACAGGGCCGCTGCCTGGGACACAAGCGATGCAGCCTAGTTCAGTTGGCAGTGTCTTCTGCTATGAGCTCTTTATTTCACACAGTGAATCACAGGTGAGAGGAAAAGAGCGCAATAAATGGTAAGGCTTTCACTTAGTTTAAGAATCCTATGACTGTAGCAGTAAATGGCCCACCCATCGAACTGAAAGCTTCCATATTGCCTCTCTGTGATGTGGATGGGGCTAATGAAAAGGCTTAGTTTCAAAAACCTTATCCTACCTTCAGGAGAACTGTTCTTCCCAAGATTTGGGAGGAGGTTCTACAAATAAAGTGTTGCTAAGAGGACAGAAGCTGATGGTGCAGGAAGCATCCTGCAAGGGCCTGGTTTCCTGGATGTTTTGGCCATGTTCTATTTTGGCTTCTATGTAGATGTCCTGCTAACCCTCATATGCTCATAAGTGGGGCTTTGGGGAGTAATTGGACCGTGGGTACTGAATTTGCCCACTGATTGGTTTAGCATAGTTCTGGGTGTGGGTGAGGGACTTCTGAAGTGGAGAGACTCACCCTGGGCATGGGCACCACCAACCAACAGGCTTGCAGCCTAGGTGGAATTAAAAGAAAAGTAGAAAGCCTACCTTCTCCTGTCTTCCATGCCATGGACCTTTTCTCCTCTTCCATGCTTCCCTGCCTTGGAACCAGCTAACTGTGGACTGAAACCTTTACAAACTGTGAGCCAGAATCAACCTCTACTTCTTTGACTTGTAGACAGTTGGTATTTTGTCCTAACAACAAAAAAGTAACTAGGGCAGTTACTTCACCCAGGAAGTTATGGTTCACTGAAGTTGTGCTTAAGGAGTTCAAGACCCTGATATGCTGTAGTGTGAAGCTGGAGCTGGAGTAGGCCACCAAGAGGGAGTGTGAAGTGCCCAAGAAGATCTGGGTCTCAGGCTAGGGTATGAAGTCTATGCTAAAGTACTTGCAGAGGTAAATTTATGAGCTTTGATTGGAAGCCACATGTGGATGTTACTGGTACTTATTTGAGAAGGACATTGGTGGCTTCCAGTTGGCATAATCTATCCTGTAGCCTGAAACACAATCACATGTAGTTCATCCTTGGAAACAGGAGTGGAAATATTCAAGCTACTTATTTCTGAGTATTTTAGTACTGTAACTTTAAAAATAAATAGCTATAAAGCTTTTTTGTCCAAACATCATTATTTTATACATATTTGCATACAAGTATAAAAGCATATTGATAAACAAAAGATTGCTTGTGGAAAATCTGATTTTTTGTTCTTTTGGCTAGTACTATACAAAAAATTGTGTTTTACTCATATGGGTGAAAGAAAAGTCAGGGATAATGTTTCTTTCTTTATTTTTTCCTACTAAGAGGGAAGTAGCCAGCCTCACTGTCTCTCCCACAAATAGAGCTACAAAGAGATCTAGGATCTTTCCTTTGTCTCCAGGGAGGGAGGTACAGATACTTCAGAGATGGAGAATTCTAAATCAAACCTAAAACTTACCTTTTAGGAAAGATCTTTGTAATGCACAGTCTCAGCAAGCACTTAGGATTCATGCTGAGATAGCAGTGGGCTCTCCCTTTTCTCCTAAGATGTCCAGTTCTTACCCAGTGAACACGAGAAAACTACCATCTCTCTAGAAGGTGTTTTGTTTGCAGTATTAGTGAACCACTAAGTTAAGTATGAATATCTAAGTTATAAATGAGTCTCTAGTTTTTAAATAGTTTTTGTGACCCTTTTGAAAAATCAGTCCAGTGCTTCTTGTTGCTGGGTGGGAAACACTACTTTATATACAGTTTTGGTTTTTCTCTCTGTAGATATGATTGATGTATTACATCAAAAAAGTATTTTTATGTTTATAAGGTGTAACTTTTTGGTTCACTTAGAATATATTTTATTTAATAAGCCAAAGCTCTTTTGGCACACTTACATAAGAAGCTCCTTTTCAAACAAAAAGAACGACCTTGCATTTGACATGCATGCTCTTGGGCCCTGCTATTATGTGTGTGTCATACAGTGAATACAGCATGGGTCAGAGAGAGCCTGTGTGAACAAGCACTGCATTCCCTGTAGGACTGGGTGCTGATTCCTGGCTACAGGTGCCCATGAGTACCTAGGCTTGGGTTTGCAATCATAGTGAATACATGAAGAATGAAATAAAATCAAAATCTTGTTTGTGTAGTTTTGAAATTTTTACTTAGAACTGATCTCCTACCTGGCCATATGTGGTGTTACACAATGTGTAAATCTGTTTTTATGGTAGATGAATTGGTATGGAATTTTTGCATTTCTGGGAGCTACTTTTTTGTTCAGTTTGAACTGTATGTAAACTGTACAAATTGTAAAGTTTTTACAGAATAAACACAGAGCTGTGAAAACTTACTAAGTAAACTAGTATTTCTTACCCCCCCCCAAGAAATTTTGTCTATTATGGATTGACTTACATTACACTGTCCTCTTTAAATAAAGATAGCCCAGGGAGGGTTAAACACTCTTATCAGTCAATTACAGTCTAATGTGGATTAGTTTAATTAAATTGCTTTTCTCTAATCCAAATTTTGAGGAGGATCTGGAAGAGAGAAAAGGGAAGTAATTTAGTCCCCAGGGTCCTTCCGTGTAAGGTAAGCTCAGCTGTGAACAACACAGCAGGCTCACTGTTAACATGTAAAGGCCACTGTAGGTGTGCTGGGTGCCTTGGGTCTGCAAAGGAGGGAGACAGCAGTGGAGAGGAGCGAAGGAGTGGGAAAGTGCAATAGGAAAAGTTTCAACGTTGTGATACTATGCACTAATCCTTTCTCTGTTAGAAAGAATTTAAAGTAATACTGTTAAGTACTATGGTGAGATTGTTTGATACATATCTTAATATTTTGGGAAAGAGAATGTAGACAAAAAAGGACTGAGTACGGATTCCTACCTTAAAAAAGACAAGCTGTAATAATGTGATGCCATAAACATATATAGTGCTGTTATACTTTATTCATTAAACAATGAGTAAATGATTAGGATTACAGAATGTTATTGTCAAAATCAAGGAGAGCTCAGAAGTATTCAGCACAATTCTGAAACTCTGGTTGAAAAAAACAGGGGGGAGGGTCCGGCGGCGGCCGTGGCAGCCTCCACCAAGGGCGCACGTCCAAAGAAGCTGCGAGATCTGTTTAGAAGACTTCCGGGAAGATGGCAACCAGGTGAGCAGCAGAGGGAATCTCTCCCAGACACCGATCCTTTGCGCGCAGCTGCCCGGTCCGTGGATGCAAAATTTCAACTGATTGGGCTGCTCTCCGTGGCCTGAGCATTAAAGGGCCGGCTGACAAGCCGTGCGGCGAGAAGTGGGCAAATCTTGAGAGCAGGGAGCCCTAGGGATCGCTGCTGCTCTTGAGCCGCAGCTTGGTTCAAATTGCGTACAGCCGAGAGAGCGAGTGCGGAGGGAAGAACGGCTTCAGTTCCTGAACCCGACCGGCTCAGAGGCGGCTGTAACCAGGATTTGTTGGAGGCAGCAGAGCAGAGGAAACTCAGAGAACGCGCTACTGGGACAGACTGCGCCAAACTGGGCAGTGTTCCGGGATCCTGCTGAGAACCCCACCCCCGCAGCCGGCACTGCGTGAACTGGAGCAACAGTGATAGGCGGGATTTCAGAGTCGGGAAAAAGCTCCATCCAGGGAGAAACATCTGAACGGCATTCCTGTCTGCACGATCACAGGGTGAGTTAAGTGGGCGCTCTAACCGGTTTTTCCTGAATCGGGAAGAAGCTCAGCCCAGTGAGAGACATCAAAGCAGCTTTAAGGACTGCGGGATCTCCCGGGTGGGAAGAACTAGCTAGGCGCCCAAACGGGATTTGTGAGGGGGGAAGGAGTTCCACCCAGGGAGGAACAACTGAGTGGCCTGTCTGCAAGAATCCTGGGACGGCGAGCTGTTTATTCACCCTAGCCAGGTCTTGGGGTAGGGAGTAGAAGCAGAAATCTCAGCAGACAGCTTAAGGGACATTCTCCCAAAGAGAAGGAATCATTGGAGAAGCCTCTGAGGCAGACCTTTGCCTGCTGAACTGCCTGGGGAATTTATAGCTCCACATTTTGAATCTGATACCCAAAAATGGGAAAACAGAGGAACAAAACGCAGTCTCAAAACTCAACCCCGCCCAGAACAAGTTTTGAATGTGAAGATACAGGGGAACCAGGAAGCCTCATAACTTCAAGTTATGAAACGATTGCATCCGAAATGAAACAACTCCAACAGGCCATGAAAGAGCTTAAAGCAGAAATAACCCACATACCTGCAATGATTTCTCAGACAAAAAACGAGCTGAAAACAATGATGGAAGAAATGTTCCATTCACATAGACAAGAAATAGACAAAAGACTAGAAGAAAATAGGAAACAAATGGAAACGTTACAAGAGCAATTTAGGAATGAATTACCAAGAATGAAACAGGTCCAAAGAGAATGCCAGGATTTGAAAACTAACGCTGAAAGCA
>PVLD010032130.1:0-14993 GCA_004027595.1 Dinomys branickii
TGTATGTTGCATAATAAATGTAATTATAGATAGAAATCTCAAAGTGATTGCCATATAATTTTTATTTAATATCTAAAAACCAAATAATTGATTCAAACAAATTGGTTTAGTTTTTGCCGTAGTGTTTCTTCAAAATTCAACTTTAAAAAATGACTATCAAGTTTGTACCTGTTCTAATAAACACATGAAAATATTTTTCAAAAATATGTTTGGATGCAACTAAAGATCAAACTCATAAGTGAAATAAATCTGACCCATATGTGTAAACATCATATTGTCTCCCTAGTGTAAGAACCTCACAGAATAACTAAAACCCAACATGTACATGTCTGTTTTTGTTTTTGTTTTTCTTTTTTAAGTATCATCCTGTTTTTAATCACAGTAGGTTGTAGTAGTATAATTTCAGGTCGGGATAGTGATACTCCCGGCCTGTCCTTTGTTGCCGAGAATATTGCTGTTGCTATTTTAGTTTTCTTCTGGTTCCGACTGAAACTTGGAATTGTTTTCTCTAATTCTATGAGGTATGCTATTGGTAGTTTGACTAGGAGTGTATTAAATCTGTCTAACAATTTTGGAACTACAGCCATTTTCACCATATTAGTCCTTCCTAGGCAAGAACAAATATTTGTTCTCCATTTCCTGCTACCTTCTTCAATCTTATTTTTCAGAGTACTTCAGTTCTTAATATAAAGTTTGTATCTTCCCTCATTAGATTGATTACTGAGTTTTTTTTATGCTACAGTCATTCCTCAGAATATTTCAGTTCACTTATTGCAACTTCACTGTATTGTGGATTTAAAAAAAAATATCTAATTCTATATTGCAGAGTTTTTGCTATATCTCGATTTTGCAGTATATAGGTATTTATATATTTATGATTTTATTTTTGCCTAAAACTTTTAAAACAATATAAAATTATAAAAATGTTAACTCAAACATATTAAAATAATATTAAAATGAAATTAAGTATTGTACAGTATGTATTTGATCAGCAGATGAATACCATATTGTACACAATGGAGATGCAGTGCACCTCTACCACCAGCCTGAGTCCAGCAGAGCCACCTGGCCAAGTGAGCAGACCCACACCCGGCAGGTGCTGGTTATAGGTGTGGAGGGTGCACGGCACCGCCCCCGGCCTCTGCCTGTGGTACATACCCGCCTGGGAGGGGTGAGTGGTGAGGACCAGGTGCTGGGCTGGGCTGCGGCTCGGCTGGGTCCCACGCACCCTGCTGCCTGGTCCGCTCTTGCCCTCCATCTCCACCTGCCCTGTCCTCTCCTCCTGCCCTTCTATCTGAGACGCTGCTTCACCCAGATGAATCCTACTTGATGGTGCATAATCGTGACAGTTTGCTGCCTTCTTTTTCCAATAACTTACTGAGGATGTTTATGTCTATGTTCATGAGACAGAATGGCCTGTAGTTCTCCTTTTTAGTTGGATTCTTCTCTGGTTTTGGCACCAGTCTAGTACTTGTTGTTTAAGGAATACCTTTGGGAGTATTGTTTCCCTTTCAATTTCATTAAATAGTTTGAGGAGTAGTGACATTCAATCCTCTCTAAATTTCTTGTAGAATTCAGCAGAATTCATTAGGATATGATCTTTTCTTTGCTGGTAGTTTTTAAATTACATCTTCAATTTCATTGACTGAAATTGGGTTCTTTATAATATTTTTTTCTTCTCGATTCATCTGTGATAATTAATATGTAGCTAAGAAATCTGTCAATTTCTTCTGTGCTTGAACTCATCTCCCTGAGCCTGTATGTCTCCCACCTTCACATAAAAAGCCGGTATTCACTTGGCCCCTTTTCAAAAATTGTGATTAACCAGTCACCCTTTCCTGGGATTTCTGAACTATCATCACTCACCAGGTGCTTCAAACTATTGTGTCCACTGCTCCATTCCCCTGGTGTGTTTCTCCATGGAGGCCTCTGGAGTCACTTGTAGTCACTGTGCCTCCATAGGTTGGTTTGTATCAACTTTCGCATGTTGTCAGATGGAATTCAGGGAGAAAGCACCACTTCCTACTGTTCTCTTCTATGTTGATGTTCCTGTAGTCACTCTCTTGGTGGGTTCCAACTCTCACTTCAGTTCCTTGCTAGGACCCCAAAACCAACTCCTCTCTTTTTTCTCTTCCCCACTGCTATATTCCAACATCTCTTCTCCGAATCGCAGAGAGACTGATTGGCTATTGCACACCACTCTGTCATCTTCCTGGAAGTCTTGACTGTAGCCTTTTTCTAAGCAATTCAATATCAATTGAGTCCATCCACTGGCCAGGTCAGTGTTCTACATTTAACCTTTACTAATTATGTATGTATTCATCCATTAAATAAGAATTTTACTCATAAATTTTTCACTTTATTTGTCTTGTTTAGATTTTTAACTAATGCATCATATAGGCTCACTAATGACATAACTTCAACTAAATATTTTTGCCCAAAGCATAGTGAAGCCAATATATTTTGGATTACTCACCCAAATATAGAAATGCCCTTAACTTGATTAAAGATGACTGTGAAATAATTATAGCTCACTATATACTTGATAGTGAAAAACTAAAATGATCTTCATTAAGATTAGGAAGAAAACAAAAATACTTGATCTCATATTTCAATTGAACTTTTCACTGGAAGACCTGGTTATGACAACTAAGCAAGTAAGGAATATAAAAAGCATCTATATTGGAAAGGAATAATTAGAAAATCTTCATTTGTATTTGAAAATGACAGGATCTTGTATATAGAAAATCCTAACTGAATTTTGACACAGTAGAAATGAATGACCTAGAAATAAAATTAATGAAACCATCTTGTTTATTTTTTTAATTTATTTGCTTTTTTTTTTTTAACCAGGAATTGAATTCAGGACCTTGTGCTTACCAGGTGGGCACTTGTGCCACTGAGCTAAATCCTTGGCCCAACCATCTTGTTTAAAATAACATCTAAATGGATACTATTATTAGGAATAAAGATGGAAAAAATCAAGTGAGAAATTTTATGGTAGATGTTAAAATCATTACTAAATTAAATTGTTGGAACCCTAAATAAATTCAAAGATTGCCCACGTTTACATATCAGAATGCTAACTATTGTTAAAATTGAAAAAAGAAATTATCCACACAGAAAAATTTAACAAAATTATTAAGATTTGATTATAGTTTCATAATTATCTCTCCCAAAATTCTACATGCACTATAGGGCTGGGGATATAGCTCAGTGGAAAAAACGCTTGCCTAACAAGCGCAGGGTCCTGAGTTCGATCCCCAGTACCGCAAAAAAATAAAATAAAATAAAAAAAAGCACTATTATGGGGCCAAAATTTAGTAATGTAGGCCTATGGTTTACATAGAAATACAAGGAATCCAGAAAACTCATAAAATCCTGAGAAAAAGTTCAGAAGACTCACACTTCTCACTTTCCAAAATTACCATAAAACAAAGCTATCATGACAATGTAGTATTGTCAATAAAAATTAGATACACAGACCTATGTGTGATCTATAAACAAGAATTAATAAATAAGCATGTTTTTAGTCAATTCCCTTTTCACAATGGTTTCAAGATTATTCGACTAAAAAAGGATTTTACTTTCAGCAAATGATGCAAGAAACACTGGATTGTCATGTATACACAAAAAATTATATTGGACTTTTTTCACACATTGTGGAAAAACTACCCTAAAATAGATCACAGGCATAAATATATGAATAAGCTTATCAAAATTTGTGAGAATATATAGGAGTAAATTTTCTGTGATTAACCAAAGATATTTCAGATATGGCACTAAAGGTTCAAATGCAAAAATGCAAACAAATTTGACCTCATCAAAATTAAAACTTTTGTGATTCAATTGATACCCCCCAAAAAGTGGAGGTACAACTCACAGAATGAGATAAAATACTTGAAAATCACACACATGACTTTGGGCTAGTGTGTAGATTATATTAAGAACTCTTGCAGGTTAATAAAAAAGGATGAAAGACTCCATTAATTTGGGCATAAAATATGAATATCTCACTGTTTCAATATCATAAAATAGAGCAAAGAGATTTATATTAAGTAATCAACTAGTCATTTACTCATGAAACTTGCTAAGCTAATTCAAGGGAATTGACGATTAGTACTAAAAATAGATGGGCTTGTGGATATTTATATAATAGTTAACAATTGAAATAAACCCTAATGTGTCAAAGGAATATGAGCTCTTCTCTTATAAATTAAAATTGTCCTGTTTTGTTTATTTGTTGAGATCAAGAAAATAAATGAGAACATTTAGAAGAGTAAGGAAGGCTCTAAAATTAATTCTTAGCTGTGCTAATATTTCATTGCATAGATTTGGATAAATGCTGGGGAGATAGCTCCGTGGTGCCAACACCTGCCTGAGTTCAATCCCCAGTGCCAAGAAAAAAATAAAACAAAAATCAAATAGGAGAAAAGCGTTATTTCAGAGAAGCTCCAAATAAACAAGAATATATTTTATTTACTTAAGAGTTACAATGTTCATTTGAATTCTATAATATTCATGAAAACCCAAGTCCTTAGACCAAACTGCAACACACATTGGAAAAGAATGTAACTTACTTTCAACAAAAAGAAGACAGAGATATACTAATTAGATTAACGGATGGAAGAGAGTAAACAATACTTCCAAATTCTGTCACTGTGCACTCTGGATGATTTCCAACTCTCCAAACTGGTTTAAAACTTCTCAATTTTTTTTGTTGTTGTTTTGCTTTTTGTTTTTTAGCAATACGGGAAACTGAATCTAGGGCATTTGCAAGATACTATCACTAAATTTGAAAACTGATCTAAATTTGTCATGCCAAAGAATTTAGCTCAAATGCTGCCCTTATGATAGCGAGAATGTATACAGAACCTGATAAAAATATTTTACTTCTAGATTAATTAAGTCAAACTCCCTCAGAGTCTCCATCTTTTTGAACCTTATCTTCAAATATTTAGAATGACATTATTGGACTGATGATTTCTAAAATAACTTTTAAGAGTACAACTCAATGATTTTATGATAAAACGTGAAACTGATCATTTGTCTTTGTAACCACAGAAATAAAACACATAAATCGTATGCTGATTTAATCGTTTTCTTTCAACATTTTGTCAGTCACGTTGTTTAAGGGATTATTATGTATTCTAAACTTGTTGACCAGTTTCATATATCACCAAGTCCTGTCTTGTGTTTTTTCTTCCAAAATCCCAACCAGGACTCACAGGATGTGTACTTATATGAATTGTATTACAAGACCAATAATTTCATTAGACTTCCAATTATAAAGCAGACTCTAGTGATAATAGTAGAGTCTCTAAATTTTACCAATTGTTCCTGTTTTGAGACAAGAAGATATTATATGAATAAGGATTATTGCAAGAAACCATAAAACAACAAATAAGCAGCAAGATATTTGTAGTACTTTAAATGATCAAAGCAATTTTCTATTCAGTATTAAAAAAAGCTTTAAGTGTATTCTTTGATATGGTATCTGTTTTCCCCTAAAACATTACAAAAAATTTGTTGTTACAGGAAGAAAATAAACAACATAGATAAAAGTCAAAATCTGGCACAGGAAATTTCAACTTTCATTTTTTTCAAGATCCACACAATTCTCTAAATATTAGATATGTTCCTGCAGAATAAAATTTTACCAAAAAATGTTCTAATAAAATAGTCACTATAATATAATAGTAACAAAAGTGAAGCCATAATAATTATTTTAGTTACTGATTTTATGTTTTTGTAGCCCTAGGTTTGTTCATTTTTGTACTAGATTAAGATGCTTCATGCATATATAGAGAGAGAGGGAGAGAGAGAGGGAGAGAGAGGGAGAGAGAGCTGTTGGTAAGGTTCCCACCATCTTATCAAGTTATATATAAATATTATTTTATGTTTTTCCTTTTATCTAAATGTCCCAGAAGAGCCTCGTGCTGCCATAGACAGGTTTCTTTTTGTGAGATAATTGGATCACAATGTAAGAGAAAGAGGATTTTCGGGAGGGAAAGAATAGAATGAGGGCTTCAGTTGACTTTCTGGCTATTCCTCATCCAGAAGAGTTAAAGCTTTGCTGGAAGGGGTGAGTAAGACGATAAACGGAGAGCTGAGAAGTGGAGCACGGAGGCAGCCGGGTTTTAACTACGCTGCTTCTCCTTCCCTCCAATACAATGCAAAGGGGACCAGGGGTGTCCGATTCAAAGAACACTCATTTGTTATATGGAAAGATATGCACCCATGCATATATTTGAAGATTAATATTTAGAGTCACTATGTAATTGCAGTAGATACACACATTTACCCTAGATACACATACATCTCTTTATCTAATCACTCATTTAACCTTATATGTAAAATTCCCCCTAACCTTACTATAAAAGCCCACACATAAGACCCTTACAAGTACAAGCAGGTAAAAAAAAACACGAAAGGAACCTCACTATGCATATGGACATAAACGATGGTGCCCAGCTAAGGGTCCAGTTTCTTGGGGTCCACCTGTCACAGTCCAGAGAACCAATTAGGTTGTGACAACTCCATTAATGACCTAGGGGAAAGGGTCTTCATCACTTGATGAAAGAGGCTTGAGAGAAAGGACCCATGGGACTGCCACCCACACGGAGTAGCTTTCTATCGTCTGTTATTTTCCTTCTTGCAAATAAAGTGTTTTTCTTTTTAATATTCATTCCTTTATTTCATAACTGGTAATGAGTTTACTATCCTGGTTCGCTGTGAGGCAGAACAGTGCAGCCCTAGATACAAGAATGGGGCATGATACTCATCAGCAAATACATACATTGACGAGTTTAAAGCTAAATGTGATGTTTTATAGCTAAATGTGACGTTGGGACTGAATCCTCATCAGGGGACGTGGTCCCTGGGGGTGTGGCCTGGAAGGGCATATCTCCCTCCTTACTTGTTTGATCTTTCTGTGCTTGCTGTCTCCCATGCTATGTACAACTCCTCTGGCATGAACCTTTGCTATGCTACCCTCTCTGGGAGCCTCCTGACTATACATTTAAATCTCTAAAATCTGTGAGCTAAAATAAACCTTCCTTAATTTGATTTGCAGGTGTGTATTTTGTCTCAATGACAAGAAAAGCAACTAAAAGTAATTTTCATACTGATAATAAGGTCTTTGCCTTGACTTTATCTGACTATGTGGTTCAGAATTCTTTGGAACTGGTTTGTGGAATTTGGAAAGCTTTGGAGATGGTGGACAGCGAAGCAGCTCTAGAATGTAGAAAGTCAAGTGTGAGCTGAGAAAGCTAGAGTGTTGGTAAAAAGCCCAATGACAAAGAATAGGCTCAGGATGTTTCAGTTGTAAACAATGACTCAATTACGATAGCAGAATAATTTATCTGGTAGAGCAAATTTCAAGGCAGTATAACATTAAAATTGTGGCATGCAGACTCTTGGTGCCTTTTAGCCAGCTTTACCTGAGACTCATGAGCAAAGCACAGAGTGGAATGATTTGTAAGCTTGAAGTTTGGTCAGAAAGGACTCTCTATTAAAATTCAGGCCTATAAAGATGGAACAAAGGAGGGCTTGCTTGCTCAAAATATTAACATTATAGAAAGTTAATTACATTAGAAAAATACAATAGGAAAAATATTTTGAAACAGTGTGAGGTACTAGTAAAGCCTGACCAAATTGCTAACGTGAAGGAAGGTTCAGAGAAGAAAGCCCCAGAGAACTCTGTCACAGAAAGGCCACCTAGGCAACTGGCTCATGGGAGGATTCAGTTTATCATGCTCAGCCATTTACATACTGGGAATCCTGTGCAGAATTGATGCAAAATGTCCTGGTTACTGCTTTAGCTGGCAGTAGACCTTGGTATTATCCACACTGTGCTGGTTGTGAGTGTGCAAAATGCAAATGCGGAGAGGACAGGAAAGCTTCCTCTAGATTTCAGAAGCCCTTAGAGGCCATGCAGTGTGCTTCAGAAAGGGCAGTGAATAACCTCTGAGAGTACAACCGAAAGTGGCAATCTCAGGATATTGGAAACCCAAGAATGTGAAATGTCTGAGAGAAACAGCAGGAAGTGAGCAAAGCCAGTCAAAAACAGAAGTTGCAAGGATTGCAACTACTGACAAGGGCATAGGGGCAGGCCTGCCCAAGCCATTTGCAGCTAACAACTGGCCACATCTTGCCTTGGACACTGGACACTAAGCTACAGGATTTAATGTTTCCCATGCTGGGTTTCACTCTTGCTTTGGCTCTATCCTTTCAATCCCTTTGATTCTCTCTTTTGGGTTGAGAAAGGTTATCCTGTGCCTTTGCATGTCAGCAGTGTTAATTTTCCTTTTTCCTTTCATAGGGATATGCAGTCAAGAGTTTGTCTGAAATCTCATAGGAGACTTTGAATATGGACTTTTCTGAAATGTTCAAACTGCGGAGACTTTGGCAACTCTTAGAGATAGATTATGTTTTACATAAAAGGCTGCACATTATTTGGGGGAGTCTAAGCTAAATATGATGCTCTCATAGGTGCGGCTTTTAGAAGGTTGAGTTATGGGGGCTTATAGAGTGTTGTTGTTGGGAGGTGGAAGTCTGGTTGGAAGAGAAGAATGGCTGGAGACATGGCCTATAATAGCTTATCTGTTCCCCTCTCCTTCCATCACTCTCTGTGTTTTATTCGTTGTGATGACCTAGTTTTCCTCTGTTGTGTCCCTCTACCAGGCAGTCCTGCCTTGGAGCCATCTGACTTGGACTGAAAGCTCTACAAATTGTGACTCAAAATAAACTTTCCTCCTTTGAGTCATCAGTGTTAGGTATTGTGTCCCAGTGAAAAGAAAGTAATTACTGCAGGGAATTATAAATGACTTGTTGGGAGGTAGGGTCGGGTTGATAGAGGTGGATCACTGGGGAATGGCCTGAAAATGTTTCTCTGCATTCCGAACTCCTCTCTTCTTAATTTCTGCTTCTCGCAGCCCTACCATGAGCAGTTTTTCTTCATCATATCCTTCGGTAAGACAGTCCTGCCTTGGAGCTGGCTAACCAGTGCTATAGACTAAAACATGGGCCCAAATACACCTTTAATTCTTTAAATTCTGGGTGTCAGATATTGTATCTTAGCATTGAGAAAGTCAATAAGACAATTCCCTATCAGCAACATGTCTTCAAATGTAATAGTTTTTAAAAGAATTTTTATATCATATTCTAAAGATTATTATAGCACTTCACATTATGAGGAAAAGGAAGCAAAATCTAAAATATACAACTGCATTGAAAGGATGTTTCAGCAAAGAAAAATACAGATGCAGGTTTAAATTACAGGAAAGTGATCATTTTAATCTTCATAATAAGGAGAGTTACCAGCATAGTAATAAATAAAATCATGTTTACTGGCATTGGTAATAATTCCTCTTGTCATTCAGGAAAGTAATTCCCTCTTTTATCAGGTTGAATTTCTCATAACAGACATGTTACAGGAAATTCTACATTGGCTACAAAATGTTCTGACATTTAAAAATTTCTAGTTAGATCATTTCTTGTATGAATATTACTTAGACAAGCACAATGATCATTATTTGTTAGAACTCCATGTGAAATTTTAAGAGATGCACAATTTTGAAGTGCCTGGAAAACTCACATTATAAATAAAAGATTTATATTAGAAACTATTTTTACCTGCTCAAAGATATAATTATGACTGTATCTACTCAAAAATATCACACTATAATAGCAACATGTTCTGGATATAAAGCTACAGAAATTAGGTACAACAATTAAATGCACAAACAGAAGTTAAGTGTGTATTTACTGAGAACAGTCTCATGCATGATAATTTATACTTATGTGAACTTTTTCTCTTTTAAATTGTAGAAAATGCATTTATTACTGTATCAGGAAATACAATATTTAGCATCAGAATTTTCTTTATCTTTTATGGAGAAAAAAAGTAACAAAACAACAAAAATGAAGGAAAAAACAAAGAAAATACATAAAAAACAAAAATGATACATGACCTCAAAACAAAATGATAGGAATTAAAAATGGTTGCTACACTGCATACTACTATCTTCACTGAAGTTGCTAAGCCCACCAGAAGTAAGAATGCAAATTGATCAAACAAAGACAATAACAAGTAACAAAAGAACACTGGAAATGATACAGGGTTTCACCATAGAAGACGGTAAGAATTCGACAATATTTCTGATATTGTGGTCTTCAAATCAGTCATTCTGATTACCAGATAGAAGCATGCAAACTTGGTCAAGAAAACAGAAACTTTTAAGCATTAACTCTTCCTTTCAATAAACCACAGACACAGCATCAGAATTTTAATTAGAAATAGGTAGTATACAAATATGGAAATATACTACATATTCTCATACATTGTTTAGCTAATTATACAATATTGAAGACTTATTTTCATAAGTTTATACCATAGAAATAATATCATTCATGAATACAATAAACAGACTATCTCAAATAATAAGTTAATAGTTTCTTTTCAACCAATATTAATGATTCAAGCCTTTATGATACACTCATATCATTATTGCTTTTGTGACTACATTCCACGCTTAATTCCCATAAGTTTAGGAACATTATTTTGTGTTATGGTAGCTGCATTTATAATAGGAAGCACTAGAAATGCAAAAGTGTAAACAATGTTTTTTCACTAGCTGGAAAGCCATCCCTAAATATTAACTATAAGAGAAATATATAACCTAAGCAACTACAGTGCCTAGTTCCTGTAACAGTACTCAAATCTAAACATGGATCATTATATATTATTTTAAAATAAATAATATCTGTCAAAGGTCATAATTACAAATTATCATAAGGAGTATAATGATAAATACAATCATAGCACGTTTAAGGTACTTTAAAACAAAGCTAATAGCCTCCTCAATGTAAACTCTCTAACTTGTGCTGCATGACTGTATGTAGTGACTGTGGGGCACTACATACACAATAAAGCAAGAAAAATATGTTGTAATGCCAGATGTTCTATAGAGACATCAACGTCCTTTGAGCAAGATGACTTGAAAATGAATTGACAATATTGTAGTTGTTTTATTTGAGGGACTCCATGTTCACTGTCAACAATATTTATCAAACAGAAAACTAGATTTTGAGCTCAATTTATTTTTACAATTCAAAATACATATAGAGATGCTGTTTGTCAGAGTATCAGTTAATTGCAAAGATTTTATCATGAGATGGTAGTAAGACTCCCTTAATGTTCAATATATGTCAGAAATTATCTTCATTATATTGATTTATGGTATAAAATTATCACTTCACTTTTATTGCATCACTTACTGCTAATCCAATAATATTATTATGGGAAAAGTCTTTATGTTAGAATTGTGCATGATGTTTGTGAGTCTAGGGTACAAAAAACCCACTTTCTAGTTTAACTCAAGTGTTCTTTGTGATAAAGTGTGTCAAAAGTTGAGCAATTTTTTTTGTTTTCAATTCTATTCACATTTTTATTGCTTTTCTGTAAATGTTCCCTTGTCATTTCAAACCTTGCATATAAGTGTATTCATGAATACATGTAATTCCTGGTATATTTCAGACAATGTCTAATGAAGTAATATAGAGTACAAAATAATTACTTGACAAGAAAAATAAACCAATGAAAAAATTTTTTTAGAAGTTCCAGATTAATTTTTCAAATGCTAATATAGTCCCACTTAGCAAATGCCACAACTTGGCACTGCTCTCAGTGGTCCCAGGGGAAAATGGCAAAGGAGATGAAGAAAATAAGGCAAGAGAGAAAAACTGAGGTCAGGTGGCGGCCTCTCTCCTGATGAGAGGAGAGGAACTGAACAACAGCAGGGACATTTATTTATAATTTGGACAAAGTTAGTATGCACACAGGGTTGCCTAGTGACTAGTGACTGGAATTTTCTCAAGCAAGATGTTTTTCTCAGGAGGTAGCTTCATTGCTTAGGCATTTTGGCCTTGCCTTGTCCCTACATGTGACCAGTTTCCAGCTTCAGCTGCTCTCTGCCAACAAATTTTTCGTGTTGCTCACTTTATATGAGCTAAAATTTACTTTTCTATCCTGACTGTACATGAAAGCCCTTGTGTAGTAAGCTAAAGCAAAACAAATCACACTAGCAACAAACTAATAAGTTTTACTATTACTAAAGTAAAAGATGACTATGAACTTTATTTCTACTTTTGAGAAAGATGAATATATTTTTACAGACTACTTGGTAACCAGATGATAATTGTAACTAAAAGGAATTTTCACTGTAAAATTATTTAGTTAAACTTGGAATTCACTACTGTTTACTAAATGAAATTTCACAAGATTCTTACTGACAACAATGTATTTCATTTAATAGTGTTTTCTTGTTTGGTAACGAGACTTCAACTATGTTGTGAAAATATAGTTTACTTAAGAGATAATTTGATTTTTAAACTGTGAAATGATGAAAATATTTGACTTCCTTGAAACTGTGAAATATTAAAAACAACCACTTGTTAAATAAAATACATTGCAAGCCACTGTTTTAGATTGAATTATAATATATTGCAAGCCTGAAAATATTGTCATTCATGTGAAGTGCCACATAATATAATTTAAAATTTGAGGAAGCAAGTAAATCCCTAGACAGACCAGGTAATGTTTTCCCTCAAAACAAACATTCGAAGCAACCAATTTAAAGGCTCCAGTCAACCTGATCCAGCAAAATGAAGAAATCTCTGCTTTAACTCCTTCAAGAAAAATAATTTGAAATATCCTGATATTAAATAATATATTTTTAGAAAATATTGTTTCCTTATTAGTACCTTGCCAGAACTTTTCAAAAAGCTCTTCTGCCATGCACACGGGAGCACTCACTCTAGTTCATACTCTGTTTTCTGCAATGTAATACCACCTGATTCTATAATCACTAATAAAACCTAATTAGATTTTAAAGTAAATTGGTTGTAACTTTGTTTTTGGAGATTCATATATTCTCTTATTTTTCTTCCTTAAATAAGTCAAGTAATATTAACATCAAATCCCTTTTTGTTTGTTCTGGAAAAATTCTCTTTTATATTATAAAACATACATACACTCTTATTATTTATTCCTCTGAACAATGAAATACTTCCTAAGAAGTTATGACACTAAATTTTATTGATTGAGCCTAAAAATATGGATACTTTAAAAGTGATGAGTATTTTTTACAAAGAAACAAATATATAGATATAGATATAGATATAGATATAGATATATATGTATGCATAATTTTTCTAGCTATGTTTGATATTTGTTTTCATTAAATAAATGTTTAATATTTTGTAATAAGTCACACAAGAAAGAAAGCAGCACACTGCTCTAAACCACATTTGAAAACATAGCTGACACAGAGATTCTACCTATATATTGATCCACTAAGGATTTCCAAACATCTTTCATTCATTCATTGATTCATTATTGGTTGATATGTTTCTGTATATCATTCATTTATATGATATATAAATGATATTTTGTCAGATATTTTCTACTTTCTAATATTTATATAGGAGACCAAACGTTTGCTTATTTTAGCATGTTAAATTGATAATATCAGCAAACTCCATGAGAGTTTAAGTTCTTTCTATAATATTTACTTGTTTTTATTATAAAGTCTCAGAGGCAATCAATCAGGCAATCAAAATAATGCAAACAAAATAAATATAATTTAATACATATAATAGCTATGTATTCTAGAAGAAAGACTATAAAATATTGCCATTTGGGCAGTCTTAAAATCCATGATAGTGATCACAAAGACAAAGGGGAGAAAGAAAATTACGAATTATATCTTCTAATAAACAACCCATGCAGTATGATTTTAGAATGATAAACTGATAAATGTGATACTCCCCAATGAGAAACAGAAAGGATTTGGTAGGCTTTCACTATAAAATTGATTCAGTCACTGAGGAACATTATTAAGTAGTATATTTTCCAAATATTTATTTACATTATAAAAATAATTCTGAAAAGGTATGATAAAAGTACAAAAATTTTAACAGTAAAATATATTTAAGTTCAAACTGAACTTTTGAGTAAAAGCTGATGATAAGACCAAAAATAAAGGAAATTTGAATGTTTGAACATCTCAACAATTATTTATTCATTTGTAGTGCAAAGGCTTAATAAAAAGAGGGATCAAATCACTTCAGATTTTTAGGTCATTTTCTTTATGAGTACATATTTGCAGTGCACAATATGTACATTCATTTGTGGGAAGCTGGTACACCTACATAATAAATCTTAATTCCTTTGTCATCCCTATTCCCTCACTCCCCTCTCCATCCATCTCTCAATCCCGTCATTTTCATACATGTTTGCAGTACATACCATTTACTTTATTTATGTGGAGTTGGTATATGTACATGATACATCTTAATTCATTTTTCACCCTATTTCCTGCAGCACTGTCCCTTCTTCCTGCATTTCATGGTGCCCTTCAACTTGGAGAAAGATCTATCTTGCTACATTTTATTTATTTTAATTTATATTATTATTATTAATGGCATTATTATTAGTTATCATAGTACTATTGGAATTATTGGGTATACTGGAGATTAAACTATGGAACATTTACAAAATATGTACATTACCACTGAGCTACATCTCTAGTTTCCAAAACTACTTCATTTAAAACTACAATCATCTTACCTCTTTTAAATCAACTACACTGTGTTAAGTGGAATAGTTTCTGTTTCTATTATGGTATAGTGTTGTTACATTAAACAATGCTTTATATTCCAGTTATAATTGAGAAAAAGGTAACAGCAATTTCAGATTCAATGGTTTCATGCAACGTCTTGTCTATTTTACTTTAAAAAACTCAAATTTTTTTATGTTTGACTTAAAAATATATTACATACAATTTTTTTGCCAAAAGGCTAAGAAGCAATAATAATTTTACTTACAAAATTGCTACTAAACTACATTAAAATGTTCAAATTTTCTGTGAGCATCCTAAAAACAAGAATAAGCAGATGAAATGTAAAGTATCTAAGTATGTTCATATATT
>PVLD010032131.1:0-14992 GCA_004027595.1 Dinomys branickii
GGCTTTAAAACCAGTCTAACTCATTGTAAAGTCATTTTACAGAGCGAATTTATTAAACCTGAGATAGACATTTCATAGGTGGAGTAGAAAACTTGTCAATCTCCAGCTCTCCTGCTTAAATTTCACCGATAGAAATCCAGTTCTTTGAGAAGCAAATTCCTATCAGAGGAGGAATGCATCAAGTCATGCTGCCTTTGTGTTCCCAAAGCGGTCTTTGGTGGTCTTAAGTCTCTGTGACCCTTTGCACCCATACACCCACCCAGATACACCTTAGCACAGTGCCTCGCACACCATAGGGCCTCAGTAAGTATTTCTATGAGTAAAGGACTGGCTTTGGTGTGAATTAGCTCACCATCTGATGGTGTTGTTTCTGATAGCAGGTTTGGAGAGCAGACAGAAGGGAGAGCCTTGGCACCAGGAGTTGTCCAGGGTGGGCTAGGCCAGGGGTTGTGTCACAGGACTTGGGGACTGAAGAGAAAGCTCAAGGGGAGTGCATTCGTTTATTCACCTGTTTATTCGATAAGAAATATTTGAGCCCTACTATGTGCCAGACACTGGGATACAAAGAGACAACAGAGATACAAAGATTAGCCTGTGGTATCTGGATTCAAAGAGCCACAAGCCTAATGGGGAAGACAATGTTAAGACATCATGTGTTAAGTGCTAAGATGGAGTTCTAAGGGTGAGAGGGTGGATCAGACTTGAAAGACCAGTAGGAGCAGAGGTGAGAAAAGGCGGGGGGAAGGGTGCCCAGGCAAAGGAAGCAGCTTGAACAGAGAGGACAGGGCCTGGCACAGCCCATTTGGGAGTCAGAAGTGTGAGTGGTGACTTCGGGCTGTGGAGTTAAAAGGGCGAAGGTGGAAGAGGCAAGCAAGGGCCATATTATGCAGGATCTGGAAGCCAAGCAGAGCAGCCTAGGGAGCCGCTTAAGGCAATTTGAAGCAGAGGAGTGACATGATCATATCTGTCTTATTAGAATGTCTTTCTGATGATAACGTGGAGAAGAGACAATATCAGAAGCAAGGAGACCAGTTAAGAGTCTGTGAAAATAATCCAGACAAGAAATGATAAAGGCCTCTGGCAGCAGAGGTCTTGAAGAGGGAAAAGTCTCACAGATATTTAGGAGATAGACAGAAAAGGGCCCAGTGATCGGTGTGTATGGGGAATGGGAGCAAAGGAATCAAGGACGGGAAGGCTCATTCACTCTTTTTCAACAAACATCGGAGGGCCGCCTATGTATCTGGCATTCTTCTACTTCATAATTTTGCCTGAGGCTAGACCTGCGCCTGCATTGAACATTTGACAAATGACATATCCACTTTAAAAGAAACACCAATTAAGAGTCATAATTTGGCTGGTGAGTTTGATATGTTCCACCTGTGGAGCCCTGTGACCAAAGGGCAGATAGGAAGGCAAGCATTGATTGAATTTCATGACCTCGCAGAGGAAGACATGACCTCCCATAAATTCATGATCTTCCAGAGCTCATGCAATTGACTACAAAGGCAACAGTTATTTTCAACTACTGGGTACTTAGTACCTGGGCAGGAATGACTACGGCTCCTTTTTAATATATGCTTTTCTATCTAATACACTTCGTATGAACCAAAGCAGTGCTTCCCAAGTGAACTGTGTGAACCCCTGAATTGAGTGAAATGGACCAATGAAGTTTTGGGATTTTTTTCTTATATATATTTATTTTAAAGCTACATTAGAAAAAGTAAATATAACTAGTGCATTCAACCGCTGGTTTTGCTAGAAGAAAGCTACAGAATTAGTGCTGTATATTATTTATTTCAACAGCAGTGTGAGCTGGCTTAAAGAAAAATATTAAATACTACTGGGAATATGAAGATGCAGCAATATGTGTGGGAATAGTAGATGAATGCCCAGGGTGTGGGCTATGTCATAGGCTAGCTTGTTCTGAGGTTTTGGGATATATTTCTTCGGCCTGGAAGCTTCTGTTCCAACTTCAAGCAGCTACTTCAGGGCTTTTAGCCAACCTATGGCAAGAGTTAATAAAACTCGCTATGCTTAAGAAGTGGTTCCATTTTTATAAGCACCTCTCAAAGACTTTAACCTTCCTGCACCCAAGTGATGACTCTTACAGTGGAATTTCAAGCCCTGAAACAGACTTTGTGGCACAGGCTTTTGGTCAAGAAGGTTTGCAGAAATGCCACGGGTAGCTGTGACCTTTGGTTACCAATGACACATAATTTTCTGATGAAAATTCCTAACTCAGGGCTAGGGGTATACTTCAGTGGCAGAGCACTTGCCTAGAGTACAGAAGGTCCTGGGTTCCATTGCCAGCACTGGGAAAGAAGAGAGGAAGCAAGGAAGGAAGAAAGAAAGGAGGGAAAGAGGGAAGGAAGGAAAGGAGGGAGGGAGCAAAGAAGAGGAGGAGGGAGTAAGGAGGAGGAGAGAGGAGGGGAGGGAAAAGAAGGAAAAAGAAAGAAAGAAAGAAATTCTTAACAAAAAGTGTAAAATCTGTTACATTATACACTAACTACCACCCAGATTGAAGACCATGAGCGAGGCTGGATTTTCTAGCTGGGCATGGTGGCACACTCCTATTGTCCCAGATCCTCAGGAGGCTGAGGCAGGAAGATCAGTTAAGCCTAAGAGTTTGAGGCCAGCCTGGACAACACAGCAAGATCTCATCCTTAAAACAAACAACAAAGACTGGGCTTTCAGTTTGTGCTTTACCTAAGCTGTCTTATCTTTCAGGGCCCCCTTACCTCATGTTAGGAGTCAGCCCAATGACTCATCTGTACTCTGCCTCAAGGAGAGACAAAAGGAAGCAATTAGCCTGGGAATACAAAACGGTGTGCTGATTGAGAGAGTGCTCACTTTGGATAGTTCATGGCTGTGTGCCTTTAGGCTCCCTTGAAAGCATATAGATAACACGATTGGACTGGGATTTCCTTTTGGACCCCCCCCCGGGGGGGAATGGGCAGGCTACCTAGCACAGCAAGCCCAAAAGAACTTTTCTTCACCTTTCCTTCCTAGTCTCCAGTTTGAAAGAATTCGAGAATTCCCAGCTGTAGGGAGCAGCTATTATCTTGCTGGGGCTGGGAGGAGAGTCTGGTTCTATGGCTCCAAAAGCAGCATAAATCAAGTTTTCTGGGAGAGCGTTAAGAAAGGGTGTTCCACAGCTGTAGCCATGGGAGGAGCTCATACGCAGCCCTGCATATGGCCACACACACACACATTGTTTGTCTTGGGCCTGGTTCTCTTCACCCCCCCAGGTGATGTCCTCCTCTTCCCATCCCCCTCAGGTGCGCAGTATCTTCTGCCCTTCATGTCACTCTCAAGACGTGCTTTCAAGGAAGAAACTTTCAAACCCATCGGCTCACAGAGTATATGGTTGATGGGATATAATGGGGCTGCCCACCCAGGGGTACCGGTATTTTAACAGGGATCAAAGCTTTAAACCAAAGGAACAGAGCTCTAAAAACTGTGGAATTCCAGGCATCCGCCAGTGGGAAGAGAGTGTTTAAACTGAAGGGCAATGAGGCCTTTTTTGGTGCACCTGAAATCACATCATGTAGACAGTTGCTTATATGTTAGGCTGTTGGTGCTCACAGTCAACACCTCCAAGCCACACCTCCGTGCTCGATGGCACACAGTCACTTTGTCTCCTCTTCTCTGGCAGTGTAAGACTCCTTTGTGGGGTAGAGGGGAGGGAGGCGCCAGGCACACTGATCCCAATTCTCCCAAATGTATAAGCTATGATCAGAGAATGAATTATGGTCCTTTGGGAAAGAGTGTTCATTCATCCGTCCCAGCCGGCAGGCCACTGCAATGTAAATGGTAACTTTGTAAGTTGAAAGACTTAGAGCCATTTTGAAAATTGCATAATAATCCCAGGCAGAATTTGGCTCCAAGTGTATGGAAAATTAATAGAAGCGGCTGAGATGCTTGCATTGTGAGTTGTGGATGGATAACCAAGAGGTCTATGGTTTGCCTTCACTAAATCCACAAAATATACTGAGGGTCTTGCAAGTTGGAGTCCAAGACTTCACAGGAACTATCCTTGTTTTAATTTGTTGCACCATGTTGATTACTACAAATAAAAATTTTTTCTATTCTCCCTCTGTTTGTATAAAGAATATTGATCTAGATTCCTAATATATTTCTTTATATCCCACTCTATTGATTTTTGGATTGAATTGGGCAGATATACTGTATGTATAGCTAACATTTTGTATCTCCTACATAGGATATTTGGTGATCTATAAAAATTTGAGTGGTTTATAGATTGGTGATTGTGACCAGGATGATCCTCCTCCTGCTTCAGCCTCACTAGGGCTAGTATTACAGGCATGCACCACCATGCCCAGCTGTGAGTATGGTAGCTTTAAATCCTAATGCTGGTAGGGCCCAAGGCATGACTTTCTGGGACACATAACAACTTACACATACTTTGGTTTACTTTGGGTTATTGTCAACCCAAAACACTCAGTGCTTCAGGTAATATGACTCATTTATTTTGATATTTGATATGTAGAACCTATAAGTAATTTTACTACATTCTTTTTTTTTTGTCTTTTTTGAGACAGGGTCTCACTATGCAGTTCAGGCTGGCCTTGAGCCCAGTTTGTGGCCCAGGCTGGTCTCAAACTCACAACGATCCTCCTGCCTCAGCCTCCCGAGTGCTGGAATTAGAGGCATGCACCACCACACTCGGCAGGAAGATAAATTTCTAACTAAAAGGTCTTTTTTCTATAAAAATACTCCATAAGAATATTTTTTCTTCTTTGGCTCACATTTATTCAAGAAATACTTGGAAGAAAGTACATATAGTTTACCCAAGATTTTGATTTTCAGAAGATCTTGGTATAAATTATGAATGGATGTTGAGCTCTGAAGCCTTTGTATTTTATTTTATCAATTATTTCTCCTGTAATTTATATCATTTTCTGTTATAATGAAATAGTCTGTATGCCAGAAAGTATGTCTGTACAGCAAGATGATAAGATCCAGAGGGAAGTACTGCTTCCCTGGAATGCCTGTGTCTCATTCATCCTTACTACATGTCAGAAGCACAGCAAGTCTCCTCTGCCACAAATCAATTGCATGTCATTACTCAGAAGATTTACACTCTGTTGGATGTCTCGAGTCCCTCCCTAACTCCTGTTAAACTTATGGTTAATACCATATGGTTTGTTAGCGGCTTTTTGTCTGGTACTGCTTCGCAGAAGTTTCGTGGAGAAGTATCTGGTCTTTCCCAAATACAGTGAAATAATCAAAAGAGTACAGGAACAGTAGTCAAGAGCTGATATCTAGATGCTGTTCCTCCCTTCTGAACACTAAGGCCCCGGATCAGTAATTTTCCATTGCTCTCAAACGTTCTTCTACCTCTAACCATCTGTGTCTGTGAACTCCTTAAGGGAAAGGGTCTGATACTTCAGTATCCAGCTTATAAAACAGTGCTTACGACACAGTAGCCCCCAGTACACATTGTTAAATACAGGTCTAAAATATATCCTTCATCATAAACCCAGTAATGATTGCTCCATAGGAACGACTCAAGAAATATTTATTAGTGGATTGGTGTTCTTAATCAGAGTACTGTAGAACAACATTAAAAATCTAGTTGTTCTCCTAGTGATCAGGATAATAATGCTTATTGTAAGCAAAGGTGCAAATGTAAACATACAAATGTGCATTCTAACATTTTTATCATTAGAAATCTAAATCAGAGATTTTTAAATTAGCTCATTAAAATTTTTCAACTGGGAACTTGACATATGCACTTCAAATCAAAAGTACTAGCTATGTATGATAGCACACATCTGTATTTGCAGCACTTTGGGAGGCTGAGGCAAGAGGACCCAAAGTTCAAGTTCTATCTGGGCAACTTAAAGCCCCTGTCTCAAAATAAAAAATAACAAGGGCCAGGGATGTAGCTCGGTATGAAGGTCCTAGGTTCCATTCCCAGTACTGGAATTTAAAAAATCATAAAGTACTCTGAATAACACTGTCTGAAGGTCTAACAGATTAATATACTATCTGGAAATGATGGTAGTCAACTTGTAGGAGGGTTTATTATTAATTTTTCCTTATGAAAAAAAGTTTCTGAAATGCATTGCGTATTTCCTTGCTTTAGTAAACACAGTATATATAATCTAATCTAACCTATCCTTGAGGCTCTGTTATATCATATTTAATTTTTGTACCACATTTCAAATATACATAAATAGTGAGGCATTGTGCTGGATCCGTCCAAGTAACGAATCTCATGAAATATAGCAAGAAATCCCATGAAATGATTTTTCTCTTCCTCTTTAGCATATGATGTGAGCTGTGCAGATGTATGCCCTCCTGCATACATCTAAGATTACAATTTGTAATCTCTTTTTACAAATGCAATTCTGGAATCACAGCCTTTCCTAGGCTGTTCTTTTTGTTCCAAGTTCAACCTCCAGGTCTTTTCAACTCATCCTTCAGCTGCCTTGCTTTAACATATGTTGCAACACAGTGATCACAAGACTCAGCAGAGTTATGGCATGGGCTTAAGTTCCAGAGCCACACAGTCCTGAGTCTGAATTCCAACTCTGTTACTTCCTGGCCAGATTACCGTAGGCAAAGGGACTTATCTTGCTGCGCCTTCACTTAAAGAAAAAAAAACAGGATTAAGTACTTAACTGTCTAGAGCCGAGGATATAGTTCAGTGGTAGCATGTTTGCGTCACATAGAAGATGTCCTGGGTTCCAGCTCCAGCACCATAACCATAAAAGAAACAAAATCAGAGAAAAAATTGAATCTTCTAAAGACAGGAAGTATTTTCAAGGATGCGGAGAAATTGGGAAACTTGGACCCTGTTCGTAGGAATATGAAATATGGTAGCAGCTATGAAGAACAGCATGGAGACTCTTCAAACTAGTAAAAAATATAACTAGGGTGCTATGCCTGGGTATTTATCCAAAAGAATGGAAAGTACGATCTCAAAGACATATCTGCACTGCCATGTTTGCTGCAGCACTATTCACAGTAACCAAGATGTATAAACAACTGAGGTGAATGGATAAAGAAAAGGAGATACACACATAAACAGTGGAAAGTTTCCCAGCCATAACAAGAAAGCCCTGCTACTAGTAATATGGATGAACCTTAGGTACATTGTGCTAAGAAATAAGCCAGACATACAATGACAAATACTGCAGGATTCCACTTGTATGAAGCATCTACGTAGCCAAATACATAGAAGCATAGAGTAGAATGATGGTCACCAGCGGCTGGGGAGAAGGGAAATGGGGCATACAGCTTCAATCAAGCAAGATGAATATGCTCTAGAGAGCTGCTGTACAGCATACTTTTTTTTTGTCTTTTTTAGACAGGGTCTTGCTATGCACTTCAGGCTGGACTTGAACTGACTATGTTGCCCAGGCTGGTCTCAAACTCACAAAGATTCTTCTGCCTCAGCCTCCTGGATACAGCATACTTATACACAGCAATAAGGGGTTGTGCACTTAAACTTTTGTTAAGAAAATAGATATCATGTTAAGTGTTATTGCCACAGTAAGAATAAAACTTTACCTTGGTGAATGAATGAATAAATCCATGAAATAACACAAGCATAGCACAACACTAATGGTGGGATATAGGTGGCCGGCATCCTAGTGCCCAGTGTAAAATTCTTTCAGCTTTTCCATATGCTACAAACATACAACCTTGCAAGGTCTTTGAACCCACCAGCGATAACATAGACAAAGTGTCTAGAATATTTTAGTCACTCACATTATTGTGTTATCCTGAAGGTTATTTCTCTCAAAGGCACCAAGCCAGATTTGTTTTTGTTTATTATAACCAATATTATTTACCCATTTACTTATTACCCATTTATTAACCCCAGTTATTAAACAGTCACTGTAGTCTAAGCACTGGTTATATAGTGATGAGGACTGGGTTTGTTTGTAACCACCAAGATAACCAGACATAACTGAGATCTTGAGGTTTTAGTTGGGAGGTCATTTTCAGGCCTGCCACAGTGCCAGCTCTGGGGGATGGAGGACGACCAAGAGTTTGCAGATGTGTGGATTTGAAGGGGGCGTCCTCTCACAGAGGGTCTTCTTCGGCTTCGCACTTTGGCCTCTAGCTCAATCTTCCTGAAGCCTCACCTTAAAACAAGCCGATGGGGAGGGTTAGAAGGGATAAGCAGTGTTCAGTGAGGCCTGGGTGCAGCAAAAGGCCTGCCACAGACCCAGGAATTCTCAGACACCCATTTGCCTTTCCATTTCCCAGGACTTAACCTCTGCTGTTTGGCCTCCCCAATTACAATTACATTTCCAGCCTTCGTTTTGGCTTTACCTCCAATTCCCAGCCTTAGTAATGACTCGTATTTCCTGGATGTAACTACAGGAGCTCAAATTCATGTCTGAAAAGAAATGTTTTTCAAACTTGAGCTTGCAGCCAGATCTACCCCAGTTTTAAACTTCACCGTCATGCTCACATATACTCATCCCATTTCTAATTTACTGCCTTGTGAAATATCATGCCATATTTACTCTCCTTTTCTTCATCTCACGCTAGGCAGTGAAGTGACTCTACTGCAGAGGAAAAAGGCCAATGATTCCCTGACAACCGGAAGCAATGCCAGTCTCTCAGCTGGTAGTTTATGTGTATGGAAGGAAACCATTTATTCCATATATGGAACTGAAAGTTCATCTTTCTTCATATGGCAAAAGGTCATTTAATCACATGCATGCAACCATACAAGATGAAAATATAAAGCAGGATTCTGTGTGTTTTTACACTGTCTGTGGCTTGTCAAATATCCCTATACCACTCAAGGATGGGAAACTCTCAGATAGTTAAAGAGAAAGAGCTGAAGAAAGGAGGACACAATTGCCTACTGTTGTTTTTCATAGAAACAGCGGAGTGCCTGACCCTAAGACACAATGGGTAGAGTATCTTTCTAGAAGCAGCGTTGTATTCCCACCTGGCGTAGTCACTATTCTGAAACTGCACAGAAGATTCGCATGTCATACTTTAGTTTTACTGCAACCAAACTTACAATACTGTTGATGAAATTTAATGCATTCATGGTACCACGGACATTATAAATTTTGTAAAGCCTTTCAGGTTTCCTTTCCCTTTCTAATACAGCATTAGTATTTAGTCTTAAAAGTAAGGCAGGGGCTGGGGATAGAGCTCCGCAGTATAGCACTGCCTGGCAAGTGCAAGGTCCTGAATTCAATTTCCAGGAGACCAAAAAACCAAAAAAGAGTGAGGTGGTACACACATTCATAGCATTTTTGCCTAGAATTTACCCTTTTGGGGTGCTTTAATCAAAAAAAGAAATTACAGTAATAATGATACACAATATAAAACCGTGATCTGACAAAGAGGGCCTGAATTTCCAGAACTACTCAATCTCAGTTGAATTGTCTCCTTTTAGAATCTCCTACATTTGTTTAAGACTTTGTACTTCTCACAAAGGTCTTTCTTATAACTTATTTAGGTGATTCTTTCCACCAGCCCCATTAAATGATCCAGGCATGCAAGTATCATTACTCCTATCATATTGAAGAAAAAGTCCCTGAAATTCAGAGAGGTAAAGTAATGATTCCAAAGTCACACAGCAAGTCAGCAATGAAGACTACCCCACATCTCAAGTCTAACAACAACAACAAAAAGAATCTCAACAAATTATGTGGCAGTGGCACATTCAAAAACTAAATGTCATAGGCCAAAACTTTTGCATACTATCCAGATGTCTTTGGAAGGCTCAGGGGAATCAACACTAACCTTGACGAATGAGGCATGAGAAATGGCACTTTACAGAAAATATGCCAATTTGGGATTTACTAGATGAGAGAAAAGTTGGGGACAGCAAAGATGGGTTTGAGAGTATTTCTTGTGCTCTTGGCTCATTACAATGATTTCAGCACAGACAGAAAAAGGACAGTGTGGACTGAAGACAAGAGACTGTGTCATACAATTCACTCAGGATTTGGGGGGCGGGAGGAATAGCAAACATTTGGG
Organism: Dinomys branickii; assembly: GCA_004027595.1. NCBI lineage: Eukaryota > Metazoa > Chordata > Mammalia > Rodentia > Dinomyidae > Dinomys > Dinomys branickii. Next base: position 9,991 of record PVLD010032131.1, read on the forward strand.
AAATCACCATTGTATTTCCATTTCAAATTTTTGAGAAACTTTTCTTCTTTATAAGTGAAAAATGTAAGTGTAAGTGGTTCAGGGAAAGTCTGTCTCTGTTCTCCTTTCCTCCTGTTATAGTGAAGTAAATGAAGAAATCAAAATGCCAAGTCCAGAAAGAAGTAGCCTTTGAAAGCATCTGAACTGCACTTGGGCCAGTGAAATTTGACAGCTAATTATGGGAACTATAGGTGGTACAAAACTCAGAGTTTCTCAGAGTGTAGCACTAATGCCTGAGTAGGGAGACTCTGTCACATTCACTTCAGGAAATCCACCGTTTCCCTCAGGAAAAGTGGATCCACAGGTCAGAATCCAGCTTTATGCTTGGAATGAGGGGGTACAGGTCTGAGCGAAGCCCTATTCTTCCTGCCTTGCCTTCATCAGACTGTGAGGAACACTGAGCCCCTCGAAGGAGAGTTCCCCACAGGAAAGAAAAATCAGTCTAACAGGGAGCTAAACTCATGAAGCCAAGTTGCCAAAATCCTTTCACAGGCCACCCAAGCAGTGAAGAAATTCATGGAGAGAAAGAAAGAAAGAAAAAAAGAAAGAAAGAAAAGACCCACAGCCGTGAGCAGAGCCAGCTGGGAGGGATGTTATTACTTTATTTCTGTTTTCTTAACTGTGTGTGCGTGCTTGTATGTGTGTGTGTGTGTGTGTGTGTGTGTGTGTGTGTGTGTGTGTATGTGTGTGCGCATGGGTGTGTGTGAGTGCATGTGTGTGCATGTGTGAGTATGAGTGTGTTTTGAATGAGAGGGAGGATTGATTGCAGAAAATGTCTGGATCCACAGCACTCAAGATGGAAACATTTGTAGATATAATTTCTCCTAACTTTCCTACACCTTCCTTAGCTTCTACTCCATTTCCCCAGTGGCTATCAAGAGCTGTATATATCTGACCACAAAACATCCAGTCAGTTCAAGTCAAAAATGCAGCCAGCCATCTGGATTGACTCAAACTCTGTCTACACACACCAATTGGCTTGGGGGTAAAAAAATGTAATTCAGTGGAACAACTGGTTATTTTTAAAACAATGAGTTGAATTCAGACAACCATCCAATTAGTTGATTTCAAAATGCCTGTTTGGCGACATGAAAAGGGTTATTTTCAAAGGGCCTTGTGTGTGCATAAACAACCTGAATGCTATTAAATTGACGAGCTATTTTAGAATCAAGTAGATAAGACCAAAGTGGCTAGACTCTGTTTATAAAGGGAAAAACCTGTTAGAGTAGCAGTCCATCAAACACTCCAAAGGGTGACACCTTCCTTCTAAGGATGACAGGACAGAGACAAGCATCTCTGTCCTTTCCTAGCGAAGCCTCCTGTGTGCCCTGTTCCCAGATGTCCTGTGCCAGGCTCAAGGCCAAAGCTTCAGACTCTAAAAGGCAAATGTGCTTGTATTAGCTATCACCACCTAACATTCCCTAATGCACACAGTGATGTTAACTCGATGCTCACCTTTGATGGGTTTCTGTCTCACTGCGTATAGCAAGGAAACCTCCTCTGAGCCATTTGACCCAATTCATAATGAGGTGAATCCCTTTCAACTGCACAGCTATATCTCCCTCCGCTTCTCCTCGCATCTCTCTGAAATGTGAAAGTTCTTCTCTGGGGTTACATTGCTAAGAAATGACTTAAAGAAAAAAGAAAAAAGATTGTGGAGAATCTCCTCCTGAAGAGAATTTTATTTGCACTCCCCATGCTTTGTCATAAAGGGCATTCAACCGTGTTAATCATATAAGAAGTTTTAGAGAAACTCTTTTTCGTATTAGGCTTACAACATCACCCCCGAGGTGGTGCTGATGGCTCCCTTAGAAAAGATTTCTTTGACAGCTAAGACACAAAGGACTTCAGCAAATGCTCTGAGTGAAATGAGTGGTGCCTAAGTGCAACTCTCCACCCCAGCAAGGAGTGTTGACTGAGTGCAACTTTTGTTTCTTTAAATGTCTTACTTGGGTGTGTCCTAATCCCAAATGTTGCGGAGATTTTGTTTTATTGTGCATCTGTGTGTTTTTCAAACATTTATTTTATCAGAAAGGATTCCCACAATGGAAGCATTCATGGCCAAGCGGTGGCTGAGTCTTTAGGTTTAAGAACAGTTAAGCTTCCCCAGGTAGAAGTGTTTGCAGAGCTATAGGAGTAGAGAATGCCAGGAGTTAGAAGAGGCCTCCTTAAAGCGCATTCTAGCCTTCAGACACTCTAGCCAGAGGAATAGCTTTCCTTTTCCTTAGGATCTCAAGGACAGAAACTTCACATCTAGTTATTTTACTACTAAAATTGTGGACTGTAAGAGGGATGATTTTATAACCCATACTTACGTTATGTCCTTCTTTAAACAGCTGATTTCCCAATTTCTTTTAAAAAAATTAATAAACAGTAAAGTCCTTTGAAACATCCAATCAACAGAAGCATTTCTCCTCCTTTTGAGGATCCACGAGGGACATCTCTCTCAGGAAATTCCACCAGAAATTGTTATGCTTCTTTTAAACAGTGGGCTTGCTTTTATTTTATAGACGTTCTGAATCCAGACATCTTTTTTTTAAGCTGTTGGAAAGTTCAGAGTCACATTTGTGACCGACTTTTTAACAAAATTTTCTTTAATGGTTGAAATTTTTTTGAAGTACTTTGGATAGAGCCCAGGGCCTGATGTGTGCTTGGCGGGTACTCTACCACTGAGCCACACCCCCAGCCCTACATTTGTATTACTTTCTTAAAATATATTCATACATTTGTTTTCACTTAGTAAAATATGGAATGCTTCAGGAATTCATGTGTCATCCTTCTACAGGACCCATGCCTATCTTCCTGTGTCACCCCACTGTTAGTATACGTGCTGCCAAATCAAGCACGGGGGTCTACTTCTAACCAGTGAGTAGGAATTCACTCCAGCTTCACACACTTTCCTCCTGTATTTCCCCTTCACTCAAATTTCTTCTCTTACTTAGGCTTTTTTGTGGTCATTGCTGGTCTCGTTAGTTTGTTTTGATGTTTTTAATCACTACAGGAAAACAGGAGTTACAGGCTCACAGCTACCTGGATCCCAGCTTGTTGAAACTTTTGAGTCTTAGTTTCCTCATCTGTAAAATAGAGATAACAGCAATAGTTCCTACTTCATGGGATTACTGTGACTGTTAAGTGAGAAATTATATGTAACCTTTCAAGCTGACAGTAAGCAGAACATTTTTGCTATTAATGTATGAACTTTGCTACCTTAAATCATTCTGGGAGTCAGAGGGGCAAAAAGTAAATATGGTTGTTTATTACCAAATTCAAAGTTTCAAACTTTTCTCCCTCGTCTCCTTTCTTTTGAATCAATTGTGTCGCAAGTGAATTGATTTTGCACTGTTCCCACACACTAATGAAACTTCCACTCTATCTCAAGAGAGCACTTCCTGAGCTCACTTGATCTTAAGGTCAGCAGAAGCACTTATTAAAAATAGAGATTCCTAGTGTAAAATGCCTAAAATGATTTTTAACTGATTTTTTAAGAAACAGGATCTTGCTGTGTTACCCAGGCTGGCACTAAACGGCTAGGCTCGCGTGATCCTCCTGTCTCAGCCTCCTGAACAGCCGGGACCACAGGTGTACAACACCACTCCCAACTCATAAATTGTTTTATAAGTGAATCATTTATAAGTGATTCACTTTTTCTAGGACTGAAGCTTTTTTATGCCGCAATTCTCCAAGAATCAAATCATGTACACATTTCTGCACTTGTTTCCTCTGCAGAGCCGCTTTAACATCTTTATTTTTCTATTTTCCTTCAGTGACTTTTATACTATTTTTTTCTCCTCTTTTACCTCCTGTTCGTCCACTTGAATGTGTCTGTCTTTTCCCAACAACCCATGAGATAGCAAGTTCCTCCCTACCCCGCACCCCACATTCTTCTGAGTGAAGTACACTATATCAGAGCTAAAGCTGTCAGCCTGTTTGTGTCTTTTTCCAACTAAAGATATATCTACATTAACAGAAAAACAGTTACTCAGTAACTGTTCCAATCCCTTCACAGAGAAAAACATCTGCAGTCTTTATTTTATTGGCTTGCTGGATGGCTCTACAGCACAGCCAGGAAGGAGCCCCACCTACCACAAGGCTCCTCTTCCAGCTGGGGAAGCAAATTTCAGAGAAAAAGGGATAAAATAAGTAGGGGGGCAGAGACAGAAAGAGATTGACAAACAGAGAGGGATGGAGAGAGGGGGAAGGAAGGAGAGAGGGGAGGAAGGGTGAGGGAGGAAGAAATGAAGGGAGAGAGACAGAGAGGCAGTTTTATACTTTCTGTTTTCTCTGGATAAATGCCAAATCCCTCACTTAAACTTCCCCCCCCCATTTACTTTGTCTCTCAGTTTTCCTTTGAATACATGGTCTACCATTTCAAATTTTTTCAATAATCTTTCTCTGTAGCTGATTCCATTGTTTAATCACCTTCACAGAAGGAAATAAGGAAGGAGTAAGGGAAGAAAAGAGGAGGGAAGGGAGGGAGGGATGGAGGGAGGCTTGTGACCAAAATCCCAAAATTTGGCTATAATCTTAAAACTATTTAAGATTAAAACTATTTAAGGGGCTACTTCCCCTGTGACATGTGGGTTGCTAGGATAGTACAAGTATGTCTGAGATTAATTCTGTGCAAAAAGATCTTGCCAGTTAGTCATCAGCATCCTCATCATTTTAAAAAAATAAGCAAGTCTCAGCAATGCTTCATTCGTGTTAATAAACATTACCTAGAGAAAGAAAGCTCAGGCTCCAAGAACATGGCGTCATCAATAAATCTAAATATATGCTGAGTACCTACTGAGTGTGTTACTCTGCGTTAGCCTTAATGATATAAAAATAAAGTGTTTGCCTTTAGGCACATATGCATACACATGTACTCCCATGTGTTAAATGCAGAGAAGTGGCTGAAGACTAGAAGGATTACAGGAATTCCAAGAAGGGAGCAATTCTGCTCCAAGGGCCCCAGTGGTTACAA
>PVLD010032132.1:0-14991 GCA_004027595.1 Dinomys branickii
GGAGAGAGGCCCAATGTATGTCAGACAGTGGGCCTGGTCCCCAAGCCTGAGGAACCGGTGGGTGTGGGTGTATATAGACCATTTAGGCAAATCTTGTAGGACATAAGGAAACACATCCTCTCTCTAAATGAGCTTCACTCTACCCTGAGCCCATTACTTCAAGCCAGGATTTCTAAGTCCATATGCTTAGGCTGTGAGGGCTCAGCCCAAACTCACCAAGCGGGAACATATGTGAAGGGCCATTTCAAAGGTCCAACCAGCTAGTGACATACCGAGTTGGAGCAGTCAGTTCTATACCAGCTAGAGCTGTGCGGCCTCCAGGGCAAAAATGGTACATTCTCAGCAGAAGGGAAAAACATCTTCGACTCTGAGGAGCCCAAGTCTTTGGGAATCTCCCGGTCCCTGCTCTGTATACAGGCCTTAGGGAAGGTTTTTCGTACCCACTGGTCATGAGAATCAACCTTGTAGCCGGATGCTCGCTACTTCTGGAGACAAACTGCCAAGTAAACCTGACGTCAGCGTGCCTTAACCCACTTCCTTCTCTGCCTGAGCTGCCTTCCTTCTAGGGGATGGAGTTTGTTCAGCCAAGGCCTCTTTCCTATCCCTAAACTGTGGGGAAACCCATTTACAGGGCCAATATCTTTGGCACTAGGAGAAAGGCCAAGGAGAACTAGACCTCGTCCTTCATACGGATGAAGATGGAAGATCACCACAGCTCAGATCCCTGGGAAGGCTCCAGATGTTGAGGGTAAGCAAGTGGCTCATGGTAGCCTTCCAGCCGTCCCTGGAGGCCTAGGAAACTGACACTGTAGCTGACCTTTGAGCAATGAGGGAAAATTCAGTCGAAGAAATGAGAAGGGCAAATTAAATAGATAGAATAGCAAAAGCCAAGCCATGGTGGCAGGACACCAAAGACATGTACAGAGAATACCCAGATGTCTTAAATGTCAGCAGCATGGCATAGAATATGGGCGGGAACTGTCTGCCAGAAGATGAGCCTAATAGAGCTGAATATTTGTCTCTCCTAGCCCTGCACTGCAGTTAGTGCTGCAGAACAAATAACCTCAAGACCCAGTTCATTAAAACAGCAGCCGCGTTCTTCCATCTCAGCACTCCACGGGTTAGGGAGGGAGTCAGGCAGACCTCAGGGTGTTCACCTAGCTTATGAGTTGGTCTAGAGGGATTTGGACACCAGACAGCTTCACTTCCACAGCTGCGTTGTGCTTTGCAGGTACAGCTGGAAGGCCGGCCTGGGCTGGCCTGTTAGCCGGGGTACACACCTGTGGCCTCACCTATGTGGCCGTCTCGGGATGGTTGAACATCTTATGTGGCAGGTTGGGACTTCAGGAGGTCATGGTGCAGCAACCCACATAAAGTCATCCAGAATCACATCCCCTGTACTGTACTGGTTGAAGAAACCACAGGCCCCCTGAGATCTAAGCCCACCGAGAGTCAGTCTAAAAGACAGGAGTATTGAGAAATTTGCCATATTTTACTTAATCCAGGAGAATCAATTCAGATTTTCCAAATTATTGCCCATCTCTACCTTACAAATGAACAGTCTGGTAAAGCTGGTTATGGTGGCATACACCAGTAATTTCAGAACTCTAGGGGGCTGAGACAGGGGCATCACAAGTTCGAGCCTATCCCGGACAAATTAGCAAACATTAAAAAAGAAAAGGCTTGGGGATGTATCTCAGTGTGAAGACCCCGGGTGCAGCACCCAGTACTAGGAAAAAATAGTCAAGGGAGCTGAATAAGAAACTGGTTCTTTCCGAGGAGCCTGCTTTTACGGAGATCAGAGCAGCCAAAGGAGCCAGGGGTCATACCTGCTCGCAGCCCTGTCATATCTCACAGCACCTGACTTCCTCTTAGCCCAAAAATAAATGGAAAGTGGTGACTAATTTTTATGGTAGTCTTCAAGAGCTACTGGAGGGAATATAGAAGAGGCAGCCGGGTACAGGACAACGGCCTTGCCCTGTGCATCTGACACTGACTCTCCGAAGCATGCAGGCAAGTCTACGTCCTCTGTAGGCTTTATCTGTGTATCGCCGTAGCAGCGGAGATTCCTAATGCAGTGATTTGGAGCAGCAGATACAAGCCGCAGTGTATGACTCAGAGTGTGTACTGTGATACTCAGTCCCGCTCGCAGCGCTCCTAACTGATCGTGCTGTTCGCATTCTCATGACTCATGCTGCAGTTCCCCTGCCTCTCCCTTCGGTGCTTGTCATTCTGCCTTTCAAGCTCCCCTCAGGAAATGTTCCTTCCCTGCAGCAGTTTTTAAAGTTTTTTGAGACAGGGGCTCACTATGCCATTCAGGTGGGCCTTGAATTCACCATGTAGCCCAGGTTGCCTCGGAACTGGCAGCGGTCCTCCTGCCTCAGCCTCCTGAGGGCTGGGGGACAGGTGCGCCCCGCCCCGGCTGGCTCCCATGGCCCTCTTCCGTGCCATCCGGGGTCAGTTTTTCACATATGGCGTGTCCTGGGCTGTGGAAGTGGCATTGGTCCAGACTGTGACTCCTTCGTCTTCTTCTAACACAACACTAAATAAAATAAGAAAGGAATTTGATTGCTACAAACCCTATGCCATTTAGGTTTACTTGTCTTTACTTTTCTAACCTGCAAATCTTTTTCTAGTCTCCCAACACGCTGGTCCCATTTATTGAATACACGGCTCAGAATATTCTTCTGCATCCTAAGTGCTGCCATCTTCCTAAGCTCTCCCATCATGGATGCCTTCGTCATCCATGTACGAGACTCATTTCTCTAAGCTCTAACTTCCAAGTTCTCCAGCTTCCTCGTTTCCAAGTATTCCCGTTCATTTCATCGTACCGCTCACTCTTGGGGTCAAATCATGGACCTCGTCATCTCCTGTTAGCGTGCAGCTCCGGAGCCGGTGTGTTAAGTTCCCCATTCTTTGGGCACAGGCTCTTCTCCTTTGGGTTGCTGTGTCTTCTCCGTGATTATTCTCCACCAGGCTGGGGCTCCTTTGTCCCCCCCCCCGCCCTGTCAGTCTGCTACTTCTTCCACCTGACCCCACCCTCATTGGGCTGCATGATACCGCAGCTCACTTACTCTCTTCCTAATAACTTGACTAAACTCTGTCGTTTCTAATTTTTGTTACCTCAGCTCTGCTTGAATTGAGATAGCTGCTTTTTCTGTGCGTGAGCCTCGGCAGGTGGATAGCCCTGGAGAAAGTCGCACTTCAGGGAAGCTGATCACATGTGAGCTGCATGATTAGCAACTGCAAACAGTCCTCACGGTCTCTGGTCAACTTGCCTTTTGTTTATCCACAAGTATCTCAGGCCTTATCTTATACCTGCAAACCTCTAACTCACTCCCCTAATCCTCCCTCACTCTCAGCATAAGACTGCACTTCTGACTTGACACACATATACAAAACAGAAACAAGCAGAAGAAAATGGTGTATGTTATAGGTACCCCACCCCCCAATCGGCCTGTGCTAGAATCCATATTCACTTGCTCTCATTCTGTTAGCAGGTCCTACCTGGCCCCGGCACCTCCCGGACTTACCCCTGAGTAACTCTCCTCTTCCTTGGGCACCCGCGTCCACCTGCAACTGGGGTACTGGTGGAGCTGGGCCTCTGCTGGCTCGGCCAGGCTATTGTTTGCAAGTGGTTTTTGCTGGAAATAAGTGCAATGGCCCTGAGAGTGAGGGACGTGGGAGTGGTTCGTTGCATTGTGAGAAAGAAGACACTACAATTCGTTTCTTTCTCTTTGGATTTTAAGAACGAGACAGAAATTTGCTTTCTTGATGTGGAGGGTACAAGCTGATTTTTTGGCCTGTCTTGTGTTTTAAATGCACACAGCACACAGTCCTGAGTCTAGAGAGGAGGGAGATGCAGTGTTCTAGCCCCAAGAACAAGGCCATCATCACTGTACGTCAGTGTGCTGAGCAGGTTGTTGGTGTTGAGTTTGAATTACAGACTGATTCTCTTTTATTGCAATTTTATTGAGATATAATTCATGTACAATGAAATGCTTCCCTTTCAACTATGCGATTTAGTGGGCTTTAATACATTCACAGAATTGTGCTACTATCACTTCTACTCAGCTCCAAAGCCCTTGTCCGCCGTCTCCCTGCATTTCCCCTCATCGCTAGACATCTGCTCTGTATGGATTCGTCTTTCTGGGCATTTCGTATAAGCAGAATCATGTAATACATGACCTGTCCTTCTTTCTGCATTATGTTTTCAGGATTCATTTATGTTTTAGCAGTGTCAATATTTCACTTCTTTACACTGTTAAATAATGTTTTATTTTATGGATACATCGCATTTTGCTTATCCATTCAACAGCTAATATACTGTTAGTATAGTTCATGTACAAGCTTTTATATGGACCTATATTTTCATTTCTTTGGAGTACATAGCTTGGAATAGAATTGCTGATCACAGGCCAGACGATGTTTACCTCTTCGATTAATTGTCAAACTGCTTTCCCAAATTCCAACCACTTCCCCTTCCAGCTGGTCTCAGATACAGATTTAACCCTTAAAGAATTCTGGAAGAGACATTACAATACCTTTTCCTGCATGGGGTTCATTGAGAAATCGTGGGCCAGTGCCTCTCTGAGTACACTGCGATCTGCTGTGTACAGGGGAGAGACTGTGAAGGCTGTGGAGAGCAGCCTGTGCCTTCAACTGGCAACTTGAGCTACAGCCAGCCCTTGAGAATGCGTGGAGTCTTTAAGTCGAGGATCCACTGTACAAGACTTGGTTCTAGAATGTAAAATGAACGACTAGAACTTAAAAATGGCAACTCACTGAACTGAGCTAAAAATGTTTGGAGTATTTGTATAGAAATTTCTCCGAAGATAATGTTCAAGTGGTTCTCAAAGCATTTGAGAAAGTGCACAGTATCAGTCATTATAGGGAAATGCATATCAAAACCATACACACACACACACACACACGCATACACACACACACAGAAAGACTAAAATCAAAAAGATGTGCAGTTTATTTCAAGTCACTCTCAAAAAGCAGATAAGCGCTTTAAAAAGATCCCTGCAAAGAAACAGCAGATTGGAGCTAATACTGACAATTCAAGCATAAAGGAATGACAAGGAAATGACACCACTAGCACATCAAAGTGTCTGGAACAGGCCCTTTGTAAGCTACATGACAAGATAATCAGATGTGGCAAAAAACCCTGCAAAACTCGAAATCATTACGACAATGTGAAATGGGATATTTCATCAGAAATACTCATGATGAACCCTGCATTAAATGTGAATTATGCCTTCAGAAATTAGTAAAATTGCAGGGTAACTCTATCAGGATGTGTAAAATATTTATAAGTGTTACTTATCTCATCTTTAGAGGATGCATACCGAGAAGTCATGCCTTAAAGATGCTAGTCAGTATACTAAGAATATAGACATTGCCCAGTATTGCGCACATATTATCTGGGTACAAAGAGACACATATTTGGGATGGATGACCAAGAAATTTTAACTGATGGGACAGACAATCAAAAAAAGTGTGAAGGTTATCAGCTTCCATGCAAACTTAAATCTGTGTTCTCCCTAAAATGCCTACTAGCTGGTTGATGTCAAACAAGTTACTTAGCTATTCTGTACATGTTCGCTCATCTGAAAAGTGAAAATACTAATAACAATTACTTCATGGAATTATTGCAAGGATTAGAAGATATAAAGTACATTAAACAGTGCAGTGCCTGTGTGTATTATGTGCTCAATAACTATGGTGCTGCTGCAGCTGACTCTGTCTTGGGGGTGAGTACCAGAAAGGGGTTGAAGCACCGCACATTAACAAACTAGAATTAAATATGAGACCTGACTGCTATCCACCCCAGTTCCACCCTGACCCCATGGTCCTGTATGCTATTTTGTTTTCATCTTCTCTAAACCACTTCCTTCTCCCCTCTAGGTTCCCCTTCATTTCTAGAGTTTGTAAACTTCATGCTTCCTGGAGCAGCAAAGGATAGGGGGAGACGCTGTTACTTCATTATGCCAGGGGAGTTCGTTCTTGTTGCTAGCACCTCTTCCACCTCCACTGTACCCACTGGCTCTGCATCTCAAGGCCCCGTGGCACTAATCAGATGGTTTTATAAACAAAGAATCTTGTTTCTAATAGAATTCAGCTTTCCTCCAGGGTCAAAATGCTGGAATCACAGCGGGCTCTTAAAATAACAATTGTTTTTCTCCTGCTGTAAATGAACAAATGAATAATTGAATGAATGAGCCATCTTCTCTCGCTGCTGGAAGACCTCAGGGCTTCTTTTCCAATCAAATAAGCAGCACACTGCGACCTCTCAAGTCCCCTAGGAGCTGCCCTTCATTCTGTCACTCCAGGCTAATTTGACTTTCTTAAACTCTCCACGTCACTCACGGTGTCGGTGCCAGCCAGATGCAGGGAAGTGTGGGAGCTGGCAATTGGCCTCGTTTAGTTTCTAGGAGAAAGCAGCTGGACTTAGCAACGTGAGCTGGGTTTTAGGGTGACAGACTCAATTCTTCATGAATAAGAACTTAACTTTGCTGCATTTTAGTTGGCTAAATGAGCAGATTAGGATTGGAGGGCTAGGGAAATGGCTAAACTGCGGAATTTGATTATCTGGGAATAAATCAACACAGCGAGGCACAGCCTCTTGACGTTGGCCCCCCACAGTGGGTGGAGAAATTACAATAGTTGTTATTTCCATCTTTTGCCTTTTCATACTTTTCAAAACTTACATAATTTTCATGTGCTGATTTTCTAGTCAGTCACCATTTAATGTCAAGTAAAACACCAGGATGCAACTTTATACAGCCTGCCCCTACTTTTGCCCAAACACTGGTGTGCATGTATACGAAACGCCTGGAAGGGGAGGCCTCCAAAATGCCACAGTGTTTTCCTCTGTGTTGTAACACGGTGGAGATTTTATCTACTTTCCTCTGTGTTGTAAATCTTAGACAGTATGCCGGACTTTTAACTAGGGAAAAAGAAAACATTTAAAAATTAAACCCCAAAGCCTCTGTTTTGCTACCAGAGTGACAGCAAAATGAACCCCAGCCCTGCCCCTATTTCTTACTCAGCAATGAGCCCCAAAGCAATGTCCACTTCTGTGACATCTGATTTGAGTAACTGTATCCCTCATCGATCAGAGACCAAAGGAGCCCCCAGACCTTTGCACAGGGCTGGCCCTGAGACCACTAGCAACTGTCCAAGTGGGCTTCTTTCTGGCAAGGAGCTAGCCCTGCAAGTCCTGCATAGCTGTACCAACCGAGGAGGCAGAAAGGTCCCTACTTACATAATGCCACTGAGAGGATATCACACTACCTGGGGCCCTGTAGAACTGGAGAAGGGAAAGCTTCACATCCCCGCACAGTCCCTAGTGCTTTGAAATGCCCATCTTTTTTCCCCTTCGGCTCCTAGGCTTATATTAACGCAGATGCAGGATTTTAGGGAGACTGGAACCCACATGGGCCCTAAGGCACGTTGATTTGTGCGTAGCCTGCCACTGTACTTGTTCACAGCAGCACTCTCAGTCCACAACTGTGCTTCTTAGTTAAGTCACAAAAATAGGAGTGATCAAGAGAAAACTCCCACATGCCCTGCTTCTACACCAACTTCTCACCACGAAATGCACTTACATGCTCTTCTTTATGCTCAGTACGCTGAACAAGCTGCCTACCATGAGTGTGGCGATAGCCTACCTAGTTGTGTGCCAGATTGTTACTGTGTCTTGGGTGTCATTAATTCTTCGTTCATTGCTCTTTCCCATTGACAAGATTGGGCTTGTTCAGGGTGGTGTGGCCGTAGACTCTTTCCCATTGATATACATTGAATGTGCCTATTTTCTCCAGATCAACAAAATATTCTCTTGATCCCGCCCCCGGCCGGATACGGCCCTGTTTTTCAGTGTTTCTAGTGTCATTTGTGCCACCGTCTGCTATCTAAAGCATCTCAGCTCTAATTTTCTTTTGAATCTTTTCCAGTCAATCCTTGTTCCCACCCCATCACACACACACACACACACACCCCCTGTGGGAGCTGCTCTTGACACGGTCATCAATGACCTCTATATCATTCAATTTATTGATTAAATCTTAGTATTTGTCTTCCATGACTTAACAGCAGCATTTGTCACTGCTAATCACAGCCTCATCCTTGACCCACTTTCTAAGCCAGTCTCCAAGTTCCCAGCAAGCTTAGTTTTCCTGCTTCCCCATTGATGGCTACGCCTCCGTTGCTTGTTCTTATTCTCAGACATGAACGTTTGGTGCTCAGGAAATAGTCTCCTCTGTTCACACCACAGTTTAGTCTCTGAGCTTTGCGTACCATCTATACACCGCTAGCCCTCACACCTACCATCTGCAGTTCACTTCCTTTCTAACCTGCATACGTAGATACACTATCAACACCTCAGCCTCTAACTAACTCCACAACTCCTGATGAACTCCCACAATTCGCTCTGTCCACTGCCTTCCTCTCTTGCTTTCACATTCCATCTACGATCCTTGAAGAAATGTTGCTGCATATAACTTTAAAATATATCCAGGATGCTATTAATTCCTAACTCTTTGTTGCTACTACTGTAGCCCAAGTCCCCATCACCCTCTGCCCGTACTGGTAGACTGCCCCCCTGCTGAATGTCTGCCCCTGAGGGCCACTCTGCCATGTAAAGTCTTTACTCATCCTAGTGATCAGAGCTGCATTTAAGGAACTAAGTCCCAGCTTTCAGCTGTGATCAGGTGACTGGTATTAAACAAGCAATCCAGTTATCAATAATCACAAAGTAGTACAGAGGATCTGAGACCATTGCTTTCAGGCTTCAGAGAATAGGAAACACAGCACTGGTACCTTAGATAGAGAAAGCCTGCGAAGTAAGCATCGGACTCACCTAGTGCTCTTGCCTAGAGCGACTTTGCCCATCACAGTGAGCTAGGAGCAGGATCAAGACAAGGCTGGCACTCCCACAGAGTGACCAGGCGAGCCACAGACGTTAAGGGGATAGTATCTGGCTGAAATCTGTGGGGCAGAGCACTAGAGGGGAGGCATCTGCAAAGAGTACAATACCCCAGAAGCTCACATGGAGGGGCCTCTATTAGTTCTCAGCTAAACGCTGGGCTGCAGGTAATCAGGAAATTTTCTGATGGTCAGCAAGAAAATTACCTAGAGGTCAAAACTGGAGCAAACATATCAGAATCTGAGCAATTTAATGGGGCATTAGAGTCCTACTTAGTTAGAAATGAGAGATCTTGTTAATGTCTTGCTACCAGCCAGGTGTTCACACCCATGAGTGTCTAAGTGAGATATAGGAAAGATTCTGCATAACAAGTGCAAAACCACACACCCCTAGAGTGATGCTCACTCTAGCTCCTCCAAAACCAAATCTCAAAGTAATCTTGGACAAATTTTGCAGGAGACAAAATATTTGAAGACTGAGTCCCAAGTTACAGAGTCATTTTAAATATCTCTGTTTTCCACAGATCCTTCTAAACAAAGCATACTTGTGATATCAAGCCAAACAAGTTCGGTGCAACCAGCCAGACAATCAGAACAAAAATTAACTGCCTTTAAAGGAAAATAATGGATTTTAGAGACTGTACAATATATCAATGTCTCTTATGCAATTAAAGCTGATTGGACATGCAAAATAACAGGGAAATGCGCCCCAGAGTCAAAAACACAGCCAGAGATTATCCTGAAATGGATTTATCAGACAATACTAAAGATTCAATGACAAACATATTCAAAGAATTAAAGAAAATATGATTTTAAGCAGCACATGAGTAGAAAATCTCAGTATACAGTATTACTAAGGAAAATGGAAAGAAAAGAATGGAAATTCTAAAACTGAAAAGGTAAATAAATGAAATATATATGAATACTGCATTATGTTCAAATAACATATTAAGGATATCTGTGCATACATTTATGTGACACACTTGCAATTAAACTGGGAATAGTAGAAGACTCAGCCAGCACGAAGACAGATCTATAGAAACTATCCAATATAAAGAAATGGGAGGAGAAAATCATTAAAGGAAGAAAGACTCAGGGATCTTGGAGGACAATACGAAGTGGTCTAAAATATGTAAGTTTACTTTCACTACAAGACAATTACTATGAGGCAGAAAAATATTTTCTCCAACATGAACTAAATAAGTAAATAAGCACTTTTTCAGGAATGCATAGCAGGGAATATAGGCAGATATGAATGCAAACGAGTACAGCTGGAGATGCAGCACAGTGGTAGGTGGTTTCCTTACTGCCTGCCGGGTAAGGTCCTCAATTCAGTCTCTAGTTCCACCCAGAAAGAGAAAGACAGAGAGACGGAAATACAGGCAGACACACAAATGCATGTGTGTATGTGAGTGTACCACAAAAAGATATAAATGTTTTATATATATATATATAGAGAGAGAGAGAGAGAGAGAGACAGAGACAGAGAGACAGAAAGAGACAGAGATATTCAAAATACATCATCCAAAGCTCAAGTTAAGAAACAATAAAGCTTACATTGAATTGAAGCAAAAGTGAAGACCTGAGCAACAGAATTTAAAAGGATTATGATTATCCACTGCAGACTGTATGTTAATTTCTATTGTAAATAGAAGACCAACAAAAAGAACCATATTCTGAACACAAGACTCAGTGATTCCTAAATATTAAACTCTTACACAAATATTGTCTGAACAAAACATAATTAATTATGAAATCAATAACAAAATGTCTAATGAATTAATAAATACTTGAAGATTATAATACTTAGAAATAAGATACATGTTAAAGAAGAGGTTACAAAGGAAAATTTAAAATAATGTACGTTAAACTATAGTGAAAACACTATATCAGATTTGTGAAATACAGGCAAAATTTTAGATATGTTTAGAGATTTTAAAGCACATATCAAAGTCAAAATACAAAGATTCCAAAATACTGCTCTATGTTCTTACCACAAGACAAAAATAAAAATGAAACCGGTAAAGTTACAAAGCGAAGGAAATAGTACAGAAGGGAGCACAAAGGAAATAGAAACCAGACAAATAATATGGTCAATCAGTGAAGAAAAATTGTTTCTTTATAAAGTTTGACAAAAATGAAAATCTAAGCTAAGATTAATAAAAAAGAAAGAATATATGTTATTAAACCGAAAATGAAAGTGTGGGTTTCACTAAAGTTCCTACATATTTTAAGAAGGTAATAAGCAAATATTATGAACAATTTGGGGTCAATTGACTTTATAATATAGACACATTTGTACATATTTCTTGAAAAAACAGTTTACCAAAACTGATATAAGAAGGCATACACACAATCCAAACAACCTAGTCAATTAAATATACTTCATTTACAATGAAAAAAACATTTTTCAAATGAAGATACAGGTGACAATACTTTCACTGGTATATTCTTTCAAACAATGGCTAGGAAACAAAACTAATAATATACGAATTTTCGCAGAAAACATAAGAGGTGGCACAGTTCCATGTCCTCATATAAGACCACCAAAACTTTTCAATAATGGAGCAATACATACTAATATGAATGAATATGAAGTCAGGTATCCTCAGTGGAACGTTAGCAAATTGAATTCAACAATATATACTCAAAGAGAGTTATCACACCCCAGTAGAGTTTATAGCTTGAATGCAAGGTTAATTTAAAATTTAAAAATCAATCCTTGTATTTCACCACACAGTTGTCTCAGTAGAATTAAACAAGTCAGCATTCTTTCATTACAAAAATTTCAGGAAACAAGAACTCTGTGGCAACATGAACTATCTGATAAGACCTATGGATGGGTTCCTCCTAAGATCAGGAGCAAGGTAAGGATATTTACATAGTCCACTTTCACTCAATGTTGTACTGAATTTTATGTATTTATGTATTTATTTATTTACTATTGTTTTTTGAGACAGTTTCACTATGCAGTTCACAGTGGGCTTGAACTCACTTTGTAAACCAGACTGGCCTCAAGCTTGCAGCAATCTTCCTGCCTCAGCCTCCCAAGTGCTGGGATTCCAGGTATGCACCACTCTCGGCCTGTGCTGGATTTTTGACAGAGGAATGAAACAATAAGAAGAATTAAAAATCATACATGTTTGAAAGGAAGATGGAAAATCATCTGCAAACATATTGGTCATGAACAGTTTAACTCCATTAAAGAATATTCTAAACAATCTTGCTCATGCACCCGCACAATCTACTTGAATTCAGAAATGAATTTAACAAAGTGCCGAGATATATGATTAATATGCAAACAGCAATTGTGCTTCTACATGGTAACAACAAGCAATGAGAAATAAATGTTAAATACCTTTACCAGTAACATAAAATTATGTATGACTTAACATTAAACGCAACAAAAATTATGATACACTTCCACACTAATGGCCCCGAAAGAAGCTGAAGAGTATGAAAATGGAGAGAAGGGCCACACATGTGGATTGAAAGACAACATTACAAAGATGGTCATTGCTGTAAATGTATCTCCACGTTTAAAGCTGTTCCAAAAATGTTTTTTTCAGTAGATTCTCTCTCTCTCTCTCTCTCTCTCTCTCTCTCTCTCTCTCTCTCTCTCTCTCTCTCTCTGTTTTTTTTATACCAAAAAGTGCTTACTTGATTTCAAAATCTTCAGAAACTCTGTAGAAAATATTCATAAACTCGGGGTAGGAAAAGATTTCTTTGCCAATAGAAAAGTCACTAACCATAAAGGAAAAAAATAGTAAATTGTCGTTGATGAAAGTTAAAATTTTGCACAAAGAAAACCAAAGGGAGTGTGACATTGCCGTAAGGATGGACATAGATCAATGGAGCAGAAGTGAGAGTCCAAAACAGATCTACCCCTGAAAGTCATTTCACTTTCACAAAGCAATCAAAGGGGGCGATAAAAACTTTTGAACACACACTGCTGGAACAATTGGGTATCTACTTTGGAAAAACATGCCTCTACTCCTACCACACAGTACAAACCAACATTAATTCAAGATGCAATTACATAAAAATGTAAAAGCTAAACTCCTAACTGTTTTGATGAAAAATAAAGAATCTCTTGAGAACTGGAGATAGGCAAAGGTTTCTTAGGCAACGGGAGGCAATGACATTAAGTGAAAGAATAAAATAGACTTCAAAATTAAAATCCTTGCCATTACCAACACAACATTAGTAGAGTGAGTGGCAAGTCAGAAGATGGAACAGGAACACTGCCAGTACATGTGACTGGCAAAGACTATTTTCAGAATAAATACCTACAGATTTATAGGAAAAAGAGAAAAAGCTCACTTTAAATGTGGCTAAAATATTTTAACCAACAATTCACAATAGCAAAGTACATAAATGGCCAAGACGCATATGAAAACGTACTCGTCAGGAAAATGCATGGTTACACTAAAGGGAGCTACCACAAAGCCCGTATCAGAATGGCTACAATTAAAAATGATGGCAGAAAAATTGGTGCTATTATATTGGTGCTATTAGTTGGAATGTAAAATGCTAAAATCACTTTAGAAAAGGTTTAGAAGTTTTTGACAGATATGTTTATAGTTACAAATGGATTTTTATCACATGACCCAAGTATTTTAAGATGTGTACAAGAATGTTCACAGCAAGTTTTTTATTGGTACATGGTTGTGATCCGTAATGAATATAACTACTACATTGATTCACAAATGCTTCTGTTTGCAAACAATTCCATTGGCAAACAAACTTTGGCAAACTTTTGCTTCCATTTGCAAATTCCATATAGCATGACAAATATGAACATAGCCATCTTCCCCACACGAATGCACAGCCACCGTTTGCCCCCAAATTGTAAGACAGAAGAAGTTTGCAAACAGAGGCCCCACTGCACCTTTCTTACAGGCACACACGCCTGACGCCACTTTGCAAAAGAACTCGTTCCCTGTTTCCTAGTATCTATTTTTTATTTTAGGGTTTATTTTAATTATAGTTTGGGTTTCTCATGTAAGAGAAGCCATATGATATTTAAATTTGTGTGTCTGATTTAACATAGTAGCTTTTTCATAATAGTAAAAAATGGGCAAAAAGACCATAAGTTGAAGAATGAATAATTAAAATGTACTATATCCATCCAATGGAAGCCTATTTACCAAAAAAAGACACTATTGACAGAAACAAACAAAAATAAATCTCTAAAGTACAGCAAACAAAAGCAATGGCAACTGAGTAAAATTGAATGTATACAACAAAAACCAAACTGTGTGATTCCTTTCATAAGAAGCTCTAATGAAGCAAACGAATTAATCAGGGGAAGATGTTAGCACGTGTGTGTATATGGATGTATGAGTGGCTAACACAAACACTAAAGGGTGCTCAAAACCATTATTCATCAGAAAACTTCAAATTAAAATTACAAGCCAGGTGTGGTGCGCAGACTTCTAATCCCAGCACTTGGGAGGCTGAGGCAGGAGGATCGCTGCAAGTTTGAGACTAACCTGGGCTACAAAGTGAGCTCGAGGCCAGCCTGAACTGCAGAGTAAGACCCTGCTTCGAAAAGACAAAAAAAAGTTAAAATTGCAATAAAATACCTGTATACACTGTAAGAATGGTAAAAATAAAACATAAAAGATAGACAACACCAGTTGCTGGCAACTGAAACTCTCTCACAGTGCTTACAGGGCTGTAAAATGGTCCTTTACAAATTAGACACCCACTTCTCACATGACCTGACCGCTGCACTTCCAAATATCTGCCTAGAGAGTGGAAACTGATGTCCTCATACAGATTTATATGCCCAGTTTTCAGAGTTTATTCATTCCTGTTTGCCACAGCCTGGAAAAGATAAATCTATCAAGTAAATGAATGAACAAATTGTGACCTAACTGTGTACTGGAGTACTTACTACTAAGTGCTAAAAAGGAGAGAACCGCAGATATAGATAGCAGGGGTGATTTTCATAGATATGTTATTTAACAAATGCAGGCAGTTAGAAAGTCATTCATACTGTATGATGGCACTCGTGCAAATTGTACAGTAGACTAAGTTAGTGCACTGTGGGGA
>PVLD010032133.1:0-14989 GCA_004027595.1 Dinomys branickii
GGGCCTGAACTGTGAAGATAAGGACAAACCTCATGACTAAGAAATTTGTAAAATATACCTTTCCTGGGCTACTTCTATCCATATTAGGAAACAACCTCTGCCACTAACCCCAGACCTCCACGTAGCTATTTCCCCCAATGAATGTAAAAGCCCCTTTAAAGTAACCAATGCCATCTGCTTCTGTAACCGCGCTTACAAAAACCCCTCCTCCCTTTGTTCTAAAGCATATAAGCCCTGCTCGGGCCCAACTCGGGGCTCTCTGTTCCTGTGTGTTCAGTGAGCCCCACGCATGCCTGGATAATAAAGACCCCTTGCGAATTGCATGAGTGAGTGTCTGTTGGTGTCTTCCTATACGCGGCAGGCATCTGCACCCCCACACTAGTATCAAAAACTGGGTTAAATAACCCTAAGTTATTACAGGCTGATCAGGCTGATCAATCGTGCAATCTCCCAAGCCAGTGGACACTTGGGAGTGGAATATGATTTTAAGGATTCCAGGAGGGACTAATTCTTTTTCCGCTACTATATTCTCTGAATCAGTCAAAGACTTCTCTGGGTCACCCGTATTTATTAGGTTTACAAATAAGGGAGGGGGAATACTGAACAAAATGCAGGAATCTGGGTAGGAATCTGGGCAGGACTTGAGAACCCTTTCAAGGACTCCTCCAAGTAATATTATGTTAATTTAGAAGAACTGTATTATCTCCAGGAAGGCCTTTACAGCAGGGCTGAGATGCCTGCAGCCATAGTCTCCTTAAAGTTAATAGGGGAGGGAGCCAGGCATCCTTGGCTGTGGTCACCTTGTCCCTGAGGCGTCACAGGCCAATACAGGCCTCAGCAGTGACCAGAGACTCAGAGGTTCATTCACTATGAATCAGCTGCCCATCTGCAGACAAGGCGCCTAAGCTTCGAACAACTCCCAAGTAAATGTGAAAAGCAAATTGGTTAATATTAAATCTTGCTCAGAGCCCCTTTGTAGTGGTCCCCAACAAGCTAGTCCTCAAAGGATTAATATCTAGAACATATAAAGAACAACAACAACAAAAAGATCCCCCACCCAATTTAAAGAACCAGTCCAAAAACAAGCATCTGAAATGAATAGGCACTTCTCAGATGAAGAAGCAGAAATGGGAAGTAAATATATGAACAGGTTCAACAGCTCTGGTCACTGGAGAGATGCAAATTACAACAACACCAAGGCTCCATCTCACTCGACAAACAGTGGCCATCAAGAAATCAACCACCAACAAATGCTGGAGGAGCTGTGGGGAAAAAGGACACCTCCCACTGTTGGTGCCGGTGTAGATTGGTACAAGTGTCAAAGGCAGCCGAGGCAGATAGAAATATTACAGGCAATCAGACAGCTCCGTGAAGGATCCAGTATGGGAGATAAGAAACCTTGCAAATGAAGAGATACTTGCTGCGGGCCTGACCTCAAGACAAAAGATTAAACAAACGCACCCACACACCTGCCTAGGGGTGGACAACAGGGACTGATATTCTAAATAGGCAGCGTCACCTTGAAGAGCTGCTGACCCAACCCCTTACAGGAAAAGCCCTTGTTCTGTATTTATGGCTCTTGTGACCATAACTCACTTCCTCATTTGATCCTGACTTAATCAATTTTACTGGAACAATTCTTATTGGCTGACCATAGTTTTGTCCCACCTCCTGCCCACCTGGTGACTTCCCATTTTACCCCCAATTTGGATCCGCCTCACCTCATGGTTTTGCTCTATAAAAATCCTTGGAAAAGATGGGTTCCCGGGGCAACCCACTCGGGCCTCCTTCTGTCCCTCTCTCTGACAGGAGCTTTCTCTCCCACAGTAAATATGTTCTGCTCTTAACCTCTGTTGTTCCTAAAATTCATTCTTTGATTTTAGAGAACATGAACTTGTCCCAGATATTGTTCAGGCTGGGAGTTTCTGTCCCCTGTGTCACAACCTCTATGGCAGTCAGCATGCTAATTCCTCAGAAAACTAACAAGTAGTTAGTTTGTGACCCAGCTATTTCCCTTCTGGGTATATTCCCCTAAAGAGTTAAAAGCATCATGCTATAGTGACATTTGAATATTCATGTTTATAGCAGCACGATCTATAGTAGCTAAATCTTGGAGACGGAGGCCCAGATGCCCATCAGTGGATGTATGGATAAGGGAAATATTTATATACAATGGGGTATTCCCGTGCCGTGAGGAAGGACTAACGGGAGACATTTTTAGGTAAAAGGATGCTCCTTGAGAACATAATTTTAAGTGAAATAAATAGGACACGCGTACTCAGTATCACATTGTTTCTCTGGTGTGAGAAACCTAGAGGGTGAAGGAGGACCAACTTGGAGGACAGATACCAGGAAGTAGGAAGAACAGGGGCAGATGGGACGGGAGGGGGAGGGAGGAGAAGAAAAGAAAGGAAACACTGGAAACAAAGTTTTGCAAATGCGCAGAAGAAGAGTCAAAGGGAAGGGAGGGGGTGGAGGAGAAAAGAATTAAGGCAATATATACAGGTACAGATGCGCTGTAATGACTGTGGTCACTACGGATGGCAAACGGGTACTAATAAAGCTAATTTTAAAAAGTTCGTGTTATGATCTGTTTGTTTCTTTTTCATAAGAATCTTTGCCTTTATGCCTTGTACTGAGTAACTACTTGGAAGATAACGGTACACAGTGTAATAACTGTTGTTATGTTCTTATTTGGCTATAAAATGTTTCATTTTTTTCATAGAATAAAAGTTGTAAAAATAATGGGAATATAATTTACTGCCAAACATATTCTGATTTCTTTCTCTCAGGGTTTTCTTCCCTTTTCTTCTCTTTTTTACCCCCTTTTCTTAAGAGTGCTGGTCAGGAATTAGGGTCACTTGACTTGATTAAATAGGGTCATTTAAGTTGATACTTTAAAATTTTGAGACAGGATCTCATTATATGGTCCAGGCTGGCTTGGAACTCACGATCCTCCTGCCTCAGCCTCCTGAATGCTGGGATTATAGGTGCTAAAGGTATGTGCTGGTTTTTAAATTGATACTAAGTTCAGGTGGGTTATGTAGAAAATCTGAATTAAAACTGAGTAATAGGTGTGACATTTGGGGGGAAAATGCAGCCATTCTTTACAATGGTCTCCATGCTGAAAGAGCGTTAGCAGTTCTCTCTCTGATGGCTAGAAAACTGTTCTACGGAAATTCACCAACTAGACTGGTTTGGGTTTGAGTCCTTTCTCTGAGGTCCTGCACTGCGTGCTCACCCCAGGTTCCTGTGTGGAAACTCTAGTGCTCAGAACCTCAGGATGTGACTGTATTTGGAGTTAGGCCTTTACAAAGAGGGGATTCGGCTGAAATGAGGCCTTGCAGGTGGGCCCCAACCCATTAGGACAGGAGGCCTCACATCAAGAGGCGACTAGGGCACAGGCACACCCAGAGGAGGGGCCAGGTGCAGACCTGGCACGAGGAGGCTGGAGCCAGCTCAGGGCAGCGAGACCTGGGGAAACCCAGGCTGTCAGCACCTTCATCTCAGTCCCTCTGGGGCTGAGAGGAGATAAACTTCATAATCTCCGACACCAAGTCTGAGGTGTTCTTTGACGGCGGCCCTAGCTTTGTATCACTTGCTTCATTCGAGCCCATGAGAAATTCAGTTTTTTTTTTCTTTTTAAATTGAGCTTTTCCTTGAATCCAAAAATCTGACAAAATTAAGACTTCAGAATTTTCCTATAGACTCCGAGGCCCATTTCTCTTCAAACCTTTGGGGACAGCGACATCTAGCGGTGGTTTCTTTTATACACGTTTCCGTGATTCTCAGGACGCACGCTGGAATTGGGATGAAAAGAAAAATAATTTGATGTCAAAGTTTCACCCCAGACAGTTTACGAGGTGGGATCCAAGTATATGATGAGTGTCTAAATTTTAAAAATTATGGCCGGGAGTGGTGGCGCACACCTGCTATCCCAGCACTCGGGAGGCTGAGGCAGGAGGATCGTTTCAAGTTCGACAAACCTGGGCTACAAAGTGAGCTCAAGGCCAGCCTGAACTGCATAGTGAGACCCTGTCTCAAAAAAAAAAAAAAAAAAAAAAATTATAACAGTAAAAGACACATTGCCATCAATCCCTTCAAAATATTCCTCTTGCTTCAAACACACTTATCCCAGCGTCCTTGTCGCTTTGTGACGCTGTTTTGGACGTCCTCTTTTATGAGTGTTTCTACGAGGTGTGGTGACAATATGTGCCAAATTGTGCTGTCGAGTGCCAGTCAGCAGAAAGGCAAGCTTGTCCTCACCCACCCGATCGCTAGGTCTGGCACTGTGATTTCTCCTCGCCAGGGTCAGAATGATTTCATACTGCGAACATTTGCAGTGGATGCAGATGTCAAGGCAGACCCGTGGCACAGCTCAAGACTGGAAGGGGCACCTCCAGACCGGAAGGTGCATCTCCAGACCAGAAGGAGCACCCCAGACTGGAAGGAGCATCTCCAGACCGGAAGACGCGCCTCCAGACCACAAGGAGCGCCTCCAGAGCGGCTTCAGATGGCAAGGACCACGGGTAGAGTGTGTTCAAAGTGCTGGGGAGTAGTCATGACCATGTGTCTTTTACTGTAATAATTTAAAAAATTGTAAACATAAACCGTATTTTCTGATCTTCACCTCTTAAGACAATCTGTGCGCTCAGGACCCAGGCCTCAGGCTTTTTAAAAAGGATTTCTGTGTCTGGCCAAAGTGCCGCTGAGCCGGGGATATAGCTCAGCAGCACAAGCGCCCGCCTTGCAAGCGCAAGGTCCTGAGTTTGAGTCTTGGTACCAAAGAACAAACAAAACAAAACAAACCAAAGTGCAGCTGATGCCAGGCGTAGTGGCCCATGCTTGCATTCCCAGCACTCAGGAGGCTGGGGCAGGAGGATCTATCAAGTTTCGAGACCAGCTAAAAAGTGAGCTCAAGGCCAGCGTGAAATGTATAGCGAGACTCTGTCTCAAAAAGACAAAAACAAAATACAAACTTTAGTGGAACTTGAAAACAACAGCTCCACAGGAAAAACAAAGTTCAGTGAAACAAATTCTAGGAGCTCATATTTGGAAGCACTCGAGCACAATAAGAAAAAGCTCATTAATTTCTGTTTATAATTTTTAAAATGTAACTGGGGTCCTAGGCTGGAGGCCTGACTTGGGGTCCCAGTGACCCAGGTCTGTCTGCTTGTCTCCAAAGGCCAGCTGAAAGGAGGGGTGATGGAGAGGACAGGACAGGGATTTATTCTCAGTGTGGCCACCCTGGGGGTCACGGGACAGCGGTCGGGTGTTGGAGTGACAGTCTGAGCAGCTAACATCCTTCCTGGGTTCGGGGTGAGGGTCAGGATCCGGCTGGGATCTTGGCCAGCTGATCCTGGTCTGTGAGCTGGTTGATCACTATCTGTCAAGAGGGGTCAGCAAGAAGGTAGACGAGAATGCCGATGTTGCCTGAGGTTTGTCACAAGGTATTTACCCATCGGACCTGTTGTTCTGGGATCCGAGATGACTTGCAGGAGCAAAGGACTCTGGGAAAGGATAGTCCAAAAGGAGGTAGAGGTGTTAGCTCTTCCCCTTGGAACTCAAGTGAGAAATCAGTGCTTTTGAGCCAAAGCCAGGGATGGTGGCGTGTGCCTGTGATCCCAGCGCTCTGCGAGACTGAGGCAGGAGGATTACAGGTTCCAGCCCAGCCTGGGAAATTTAGCAACTGAGTGAAAACCCGTCTCAAAAATAAAAAAATAAAAAGAGCTGAGGTTGTAGCTCAGTCAGAAGGCCCTGGGTTCAATCCCCAGTTCTGCTAGAAACTACCACCACTACCGCCACAAGGGGGTTGGTAGGGAGGTGGGAACCACTGGACCCCAGGAACGCAGGGCAGAGTTGGGAGGTCACTGTAGTGTTTATGATATGAGTGAGAGACACAACCTGCTTGAGGGCTGTGTTAATTAGAAATATGATTTCCAGGTTGGCGTGGTAGTATACCTGTCACCCAAGCACTTGGGAGGCTGAGGCAGGAGGATCACTGAGACCAGCCTGGGCTGTTCACCGAGACCCTGTCTCAACCTCCCCTCCCTGAAGGAAAGAACAAAGATATGATTTCCATATGCTGCACAACAGCAGTCTCACTGCAGAGTTTGCTGTGTGCCACGCTGAGGTCAGAGTAGCTTGTGGACCCCTGTGAGGGAGAAGCGTTGCAGTGTGTTCTGTGATGTCTTGGTTCATCTCTGTGGGCTTCGCAGCCTTTCATCTTAGGAGAGGACTGTCTGAATTTCGGTAAAACAGCAGGTTCTCTTTTTTTGTGGTACTGGGGATTTAACCCAGGTCCTTCATTCTGAGCTCCATACCCTCCTTAAAAAAAAAAAAAATAGGGCCAGGGTCTCCCTAAGTCACTGAATTGCCTGGGTTGAGCTTGGGGCTCCCACAGTGCTGGGACACAAGCTTGAGCCAACTTGCACTGCTAAACAGCAGCCTCTTAAAATCTACCAAGAGTTTCAGTTAAAAAGAAACAGTAAACCTGTTAGCTTTGCCTCTGTGCTTCTCCTTCCATTGCCTAATGATAGAGAGCTTAGAAAGTCCTCTAGTACAGTATTGCAAAGTCAGTCAAACATCTATTTAAAGCTTTCCTTGTTTTAAAATTATTTTAAAAGAAATATTTAATGGCTTAGCTTGGCGCACACTTGTAATCCCAGCTCCTCAGGAGACCAAGGCAGGAGGATCCCAAGTTCAAGCCCAGCCTGGGTGACTTAGAGAGATCCTGTTTCAAAATAAAAACTGTAAAGGGCTAGAGATGCAGCTCAGTGAGAATGCTCTGGGTTCAATTCCCAGTACAACTGCTCCAGCCCTGTCACCAGCTCAACCTCCCTGCAGTTTTTGTTAATGGCTCAATATACCTGGAATTAATTTTTCTGCATGTGGCCACTGGTATCTAACATGGTTGCTTTCCGCGGTCCAAGAGCGATTTTGACCTCTTGCTTTGCGTACACTCGGTCCCTCTGCGGTGGGCTGTCTGGCTAAGTCCTGTTACAGACGGCTGTGAAAGAGATTGGAGACTTTTCCTGGCGGAGAGAGGGGGGACGATTTTGTGGGTTTTTTTTTTTTTTTCTGAGCTGGGATCAAACCTAAGGCCAAGGCTGGGCATGGTGGTGCATGCCTGTAATCTCAGCACTCGGGAGGCTGAGGCAGGAGGATCTTTGCGAGTTCGAGACCGGCCTGGGCTACAAAGTGAGCTCAAGGCCAGCCTGAACTGAATAGCCAAACCCTGTCTCAAAAGACCAAAACAAAAAAAAAACCCAAAAAACCCTTACACTCTTCCTGCCTCAGCATTCTCCTGAGAGCTGGGATTATAGACATGCTCTTCTCTGTCTGGCTATTTTAAGCTTTTTAAATGTATTTTCCAAATATATTTAAACATTATGTTAAATTATTTTTTTACCAGTGGTATGAATGAAGGTTTCTGCCCATGTTAAAAGTCTTCTATGATGAGGAAGCTTATTGTTTTAATTAGTGCTTTTTTTGAGACAAAGTCCTACTATGTCACTGCGTAGTTTAGGCTGATCTTGAATTCATCAGGCTGGCCTTGAACTTGTGGTGATCCTCCTGCCTCAGCCTCCTGAGTGCTGGGATTACAGATGTAAAACCATGCCTGGATTTTCTTGGTTTTTTTTTTTTGAGATAGAGTCTCACTATGTATCCAGGCTGACTTTGAATTTACAATCTTTCTGTTTCAGTCTGAATGATTACAGGTGTGTACCACCACCTCTGGCCACTAATTTGTACTTGTTGACTAATAAAGTTAGACATTACTTATATATCATATATTTATCATTTATTTTCCTTCTCTGGTGGTGTCTCCTTCCCTTCTCTGTCTCTGTCTGTCTGTCTCTCTTCCCTTCTTTCTTTCTGTATTGGGAATTGAAATCAGAGCCTTTCCTAGAACTGTCGCTGCTGACTTCAGTGACCCCATGGATTAGTGCCTGCACTGTCACTGGGGCTTGGGACAGGTCCTGTGAATGGCCCTTGGGGTTTGGCCTGCTGGGTCTCCGTTATGTCCACAGGTTCTGGGGCTGCTTGCAGTATAGAGCATCCTGTATTGTGATGCTTCTCCTTTCCTTATTAAGTCAGGAGGAGTCACTAGATGCAGTCCTGTGGCAGTTCAAGTCCTGAAATACCCTAAACGCAGGAAGTGTGGTTCCATGAGAGGCCGGAAATGTGCTCTTTTTTCGGGGGGGGGGCGCGTCTCCAAATAGCCAGCTCAGAGTTACTATGGGTGGTTATGTTTATGCAAAGCTTCCTGAAAGTTTTCTTGGAGGAAGTCCACGTTTGCATTTTTTTGGGGGTACCGGGAATCAAACTCAGGACCTTGTGCTTGCCAGGCTGGCGCTAATGCCCCCGAACTTTATCCCCAGCCCATGTGTATTTATTTTTAAGGGAGCTGTGCTTTTTCTGGGTCTTGATACAATGCACCGTACACTTTACAAGAAGGACCCTTGTGTGGACTGATCACTCCTGGAATGATGTAAGGAATCTGGGGCTTTTCTCTTAATTATTTAATAACAAGAATTGGGTCCGCTTGTAAGTGAACTAGAGCCCCAGAACGGGGCTGCTCTGCAGCCCTGGTAGGGGTGGGGATGTAGATACCTGCAAGAACTGTACGGCTATGTCTGGCTCTGGGGTTTGGGGATCTGAGAGACGCACTGCTGGAGGAACCAGATAGAGTCCTCTTGGTTATGACCCCATGACCCACCTAGACACACCCAGACTTGGGTGCTGAAGGTGTGCTTGTGTGTGCACACACGTGTGCATGTGTGTATGAGGCCGGGGTGTCTTCTTGGTGAATGTTAGAGTGGTGGGTATCTAAAGTAGCAGTGTATTAATCTCTGCAGCTGCTGTAATAAATAACCACAAACTTAGTGGCTTAGAATGATACAGATTTATTCTGATACAGTTCTGATGGTCAAAAATTCTGAAGTCAAAATGTTATCTGGAAACAAAATGTTATCAGGGCTGTGTTTCTTCTGGAGGATCTAAGAAAGAATGTTTCCCAGCCTCCCAGCTTTTCCCAGGTGCTCCTATGCCTTGGCTTGTAGCCCCTTCCATCTTGAGAGCCAGCAGAGAACCGTCCGCCCATACATCTGCCTCAGACCCCCTGACCTCTGCCTTTGTCTTCCAGTCTTTTCTGACTCTGGTAACCCTGTGTCTTCTCAAAAGGGCCCTTGTGCCTACACTGGGCTCATGGGATAACCCAGGATCACCTCTCTCAGCACTGAAAACGTAATCAAACAGCCAAGCTCCTTCGCCATGTCAGCTGATGTAGTCACAGATTTGGGGGATCAGAAGGTGGACACTTCTGATTGGGGGGCATTATTTTGTCTTCTGCAATCAGTGTGGCAGGTCCGCCCCACCTCTCACTTTACTGCAAGGACCCTCGGGAGGGGGGGGGATAAGGACGGTGATGACGATGGTGTTATACCACTTTCAAAGCCCCGATGGTTGGGTTCATCCCCACTCAGTTACAGTTGAAGGAGCATTGGAATTTTGAGTCAAGAATCCCGATTTTACCACTTAGTAGCTGTGTGAGCTTCAGACAAAGTATTCAACCTTTTGAGGCTCAGAAGTCATCTCTGTAAAGTGAGAGAACGTGGGGATCAATAGGAAGAATGAAGTGCATTAGGAGTTAAGGAAGGGGAGCCTCTTGGAGCGTTCTGTGTGAGAATCTCCTTGGAGAAGTGCTTTCCAACTTTTCAGAGTCTGGAATGAATTTACAGACCTGTCCAGAAATATTTTTGTCTTTGCTTTTCATTCTCCACTGGTGTTCGCTGAAAGAAGCGGGCAGGAAGATGGGGTGAGATAGTCATGAGTGTTTTTGGGAATGTATTTGTAGGGGGAAGTGGGCAGGGGCTGATAGAGCCAGCAGATCACCATCAGATCTGACCTCTGACCTCTGACCTCTGACCTCCAACCCCCATGGAGGAGAGAGGGACCTGCTGGAGTGGCCTTGCTGGAGGAGGTGAGTGCTGGAGGAGCGGGTGGGCACAGGCCTTGGCCCAGCTGCGGTCAGAAGGGCCTAGGGTGGAGAAAGGCAGGCGGGCACATGGCCAGGGGCTGTGGCCTCCTTAGTTGGCGGTGAGAAGACTGGGAAGGAAGGAACGAGGGTGTGCAGCTGTTCTTCCCAAAGAGCGGGTTCCTTCCATCCACGTCTGCCGGCAGAACCACTGGAACAGATTCAGTCAGATTGGACGGCTGCGAGGCCAGCGGTGAGCGGGAAGGAGAAGAACAGGCCACTTGGAAGAGCTCTGGTGCCACAGTGTGCCCTCCGCCCCCAGAGCAGACGCCCCATCTTTGGCCTTCCGTTGAGCCGCTAGGCTGTGGACACTGGATTGTTGCTACATTCCTGTGTGTGTGTGTGGTGGTGGGGGGGTTGAGACAGGGTCTTGCTGTGCAGTTCAGGCTGGCCTTGAACTCACCACGTAGCCCAGGCTGGTCTTGAACTTGCAACAATCCTCCTGCCTCAGCCTCCCGAGTGCTAAGATTATAGGCATGCGTCACCACACCTGGCTCCTATGCTTCACTTCTGAGAATGTCTTTTTATTCATTTCAACTGTGTTTACTTTTACAGGCTGGTAAAGTAGCGTGGCTATAGTACCTGTTCAAAAGTCATTATCTGAGAGTTCCAGCACCTGAAGCATTGTGGGACTGGCATGGTAGATTCCCCTTTCCCTTGAAAATTGGCCCGATTTTCCTGTTTTTATCGTGTCAGCCAATTCTGGATTGTATCCTGTATATTCTGAATATTATGTTGCATGACTCTGAGTCCTGCTGAGATCCTTTGAAGAACGTTGATTATTTTTTTTCTCTTTCAGCAGGCAGCCAACCCCATCAGGGTCAGACTGGGAGTTCGGGCCCACTTCTATGGGCAGTGATGCCAACCGTGGTTCAGTTTTCACCACTTTTCTATGCTTTGGGTCTCCCCTGAATGCGTGCCACTTAGGGCTTAGTCCCGAGCTTGGCTGGGTCTCAAAGCCTTTGACACGCCTCTTTGTGTCTGTGTCACACATGTGCCGGCTTCGACTTGCTCTGGTTCAGGCATGGGGTTAGGGGATCCCTTTTCCCAGCTCCCTGTGCTGCATACTCTTCAGGCTCTGGGTCTTCTTTTCTGTTTTCTGGCCAGAAAGACAGGCTTCTCTCAGCTTTAACCCATCCCCTCCTCTCTCCTGTGACTCTGTGTCTCCGCTCTGACCTCAGATTCAAAGCACCAGGATGCAATACAACAAAGACTCACCCACACTCTTTGGACCACAGGGACCCCTTTCCTGTGGCAGAGAGGTGGGGTTTCAAGATGTCTGTGCAGCTCAAAAAGCGGCCTCATGTCAGGACTGGGAGAGAAAAAGAAAACAAATTTAAAAAGTTTATTCTTTCCATAGTTTTAGGACTACAGGAATCTTTTTTTCTCAGCCGCCTGGCCGGGCAACGGAGATTTCTCTTGGAAGTTTGCTCTTCAGGCCTGCATCCCAGCTTCACTGCTTAGGCTCCTTGGGGCACAAGCTGAAAGATAAAGTAGGGAAAAACCCATCGATGTGCCGACTTCTTTCTGCGCTGCTGCTGTTGTTTACATTTTGGGGCCCTCAGGTGCTTGCTTTCCTGTTCTAGGAGAATTTGAACTACTAACAGTGGGAGAGAGCTCAGTCCACTCCAGCTGGGTTTTTTTTTTTGTTTGTTTGTTTTGTTTTTGAGACAGGGTCTCACTATGTAGCTCAGGCTGGCCCTGAACTCCCAGCAATCCTCCTGCTCAGCCTCCCAAGTGCAAGGATTACAGGCGTGTGCTACCACGCCCCGGAAACTCCATCTGGATTACCTTGGGGAGTCATCCTGCTCTGTGACCCAGTGACCCATTCCATCTGTTTGTCTTTACTTTGCTAGGCCTGGGCTCTCTTTTGAAGAGGACAGCTACTTTAGTTCACCGTCACTGCTCTGACTCCTCCTCTCCACAGCAGTTTCCCTTCCTGTGAAAACCTTGACTTTTCTTGGGGCTGCGTGGGGAATCTTGGGCTATGCTCAATTTTCTGTGGTGTTTCTTGCACAGACTCAGACTCAGAGCTGGATGTGGCCCCCAAATTTTCCTCCCTTTGGGTTGTGTCCTTATCAGCACGTGTGCCTTTGTGTGCGTGCGTGAGCGTGCGTGCGCGTACATGTGCATGTGTGCCTTGGTTTTGGGGTTATTGTGCAAGGGGAAAAATATAATACAGGACATATTTTATGAGATTATTTATAATAGTCACCCAAAGAATCATATATAAAGAGAGTGCAGGAAATCTGTCCACTCACTAAATACCAAAGAATCCAGCTGAGGGCCTGGATCCTGCGATAAAGTCTTGCATGAGTCCAGTGGAGACCTAGAGCCCATAACAATGCCTCCCACGAATCCACCTGGAGTACAATGTCTCATGTAGAGCCCATGACAATGTCTCATGCAGGCCTGTTTCATGGATCTGCGCTGGGAAGGCCCAGAGGTCAGTAGTGGAATCTAGGAAGTCTGCACCAGTGGGATGAAGGATCTATGCTAGCAGACTGAGGGATCTGCACTGGAGCTGGGAAGTGATGCGCAAAGTAAGAACCAGAGCTCCCTGCAAAAGTACCACAGCCATCCTCAGCAACAGTGAGGTCCCAAGTTCCTCCCATGGTGAAGACAGCCGAGTTCCCACCAGGAAGGCCAATGCGACAAACTTCTCCAGGAGACCAGCAGTACAAAATCTTCCCCTCCGGAGCCAGGAAGTGATGCTTAAAGTGAGGACCAGAGCTCCCCCAAAGTGAACCATTCTCAGTGCCAACAAAGTCCTGAGCTTCTTGGAGGATGACAACAGCCAAGTTCATCAGGACATGCAGCATGACGAGCTCCTCCAAGAGAACCAACTGCTCCTTACAGCTTCCACCAGCTCCCCATAGTCTATCTCAGCTCCCAACAGCCTAACTTCTTGCATTCTGCCTCTTATGCTGCTGGTGACAATCCTCAGGTGGGCCTCCCATGCCCAGCACCACGCTTAGATAGTTCAGATGAAGGTTATAAGTTGACCACCAGTTGTCAATCCACTACAGTGTGTGTGTATGTGTGTGTGTGTGTGTGTGTGTGTGTGTGTGTGTGTAGTGTCTTGATTTCAGTGTCCAGCTCTCTAAAAATAAATCTTCTAATCATCTAGGTCTAAAGGAACTCAAGCTGGGCATGGTGGTGCACGCCTATTATCCCAGCACTCAAGAGGCTGAGGCAGGAGGATCATTGTGAGTTTGAGATTGGCCGGGGCTACAAAGTGAGGTCAAGGCCAGCCTGAACTGCATAGCGAGACCCTGTGTCAAAAAGCCAAAAGCCAGGACTTCCGGGAAGATGGCGACTGGGTAGGCAGCAGAGAGAGAACCTCCCAGAGGATTACCACCAAACAATGAAATATAGCAATATGAAGACAGAAATGAGGACTTCCGGGAAGAAGACGACCAGCCGAGAGAGCAAGTGCAGAGGGAAGAACGGCTTCAGCTCCTGAACCCGACAGAGAACGCGCTACTGGGACAAACTGCACCAAACCGGGCAGCGCTCCGGGATCCCGCTCAGAACCCCACCCTCGCAGCCAGCGCTGCGCGAACTGGAGCAACAGCGACCAGCTGGTGGGATTTCTGAGTCAGGGAAAATCTCCATCCAGGGAAAAACATCTAAACGGCACTCTTGTCTGCACGATCACAGGGTGAGTTAAGTGCGTGCTCTAACCAGTTTTTCCTGAATCGGGAAGAAGCTCAGCCCAGTGAGAGACATCAAAGCAGCTTTAAGGACTGCGGGATCTCCCGGGTGGGAAGACCTACTTAGGTGCCCCAGTGGGTTTTGTGAGGGGGGAAGGAGCTCCACCCAGGGAGGAACACCTGAGTGGCCTATCTGCAAGAATCCTGGGGTGGCGAGTTGTTTATTCGCCCCGGCCAGGTCTTGGGGTAGGGAGTAGAAGCGGAAATCTCAGTAGACAGCTTAAGGGACATTCTCCCAAAGAGAAGTAACCATTGGAGCAGCCTCTGCAGCAGACCTTTGCCTGCTGAACTGTCTGTGGAATTTATAGCTCCACAGTTTGAATCTGATACCCAAAAATGGGAAAACAGAGGAACAAAACAGTCTCAAAACTCAACCCCACCCAGAACAAGTTTTGAATGTGAAGATACAGGGGAACCAGGAAGCCTCATAACTTCAAGTTATGAAATGATTGCATCCGAAATAAAACAACTCCAACAGGCCATGAAAGAGCTCAAAGCAGAAATAACCCACATACCCGCAATGATTTCTCAGACAAAAACCGAGCTGAAAACAATGATGGAAGAAATGTTCCATTCACACAGACAAGAAATAGACAAAAGTCTAGAAGAAAATAGGAAACAAATGGAAACGTTACAAGAGCAATTTAGGAATGAATTACCAATAATGAAACAGGTCCAAAGAGAATTCCAGATTTTGAAAACTAACACTGAAAGCATGAAAAACCATTTAAATGAAACTGAAAAAAGAATTTCAGAACTTGAAGACAGCATGGCAGCTTATGAGCGTGAAAGGAAGAATCTCATGATATCATCAAAGACACAAGAAAAGTCAATCCACCAGCTGCAAGATGAGGCAAAGCATAACAATATTCGAATTATAGGAGTGTGTGAAACAGCAGGAGATCTCACAAACGATATAAAAGGAATATTTGATGAAATAATAGCAGAAAATTTCCCAAACAAGGTAAAAGATACTAAAGTTCAGTTAAGCGAGGCATATAGAGCCCCAATGATCCATAATCCAAAGAAAAACACACACAGGCATATAATAATCAAGATCCCAGATATCCAGCAAAAGAACACAATATTAAAAGCTGCCAGAGAAATGAAACAGATCACCTATAAAGGAAAGCCCATCAGAATCACAGCAGATTTCTCAACAGAAACCATGAAAGCGAGAAGAGCTTGGAGCGAGATACTACAGATTCTAAGACAAAACAACTTCCAACCCAGA
>PVLD010032134.1:0-14990 GCA_004027595.1 Dinomys branickii
CCCACTCGGTGATCTGGTCGCGAGCGCAGATAGCTCACCAGTTTTCGGAGTCCCTGCAGGCAGGAAGGTTCCAAGGTGCCAGTTTTTTGTGCTATGCTCGCGATCCGCCGCTCGCAGCCACTTGTTTCCTCGCGCTCTCCGGGTCTGGGGGAGGGAGCGGGATGCTCCGCTCCTATGCTGCTCGCGCCGCCCTGGCCACGGACCACCGGCTGCCGAAGGTCTAGGCTGCGCAGCCTGCCTGATGCGCTCGAAATGAGACTGCCGTGCGTTGCCGCTACTAAAAAGCCGATCTCTGTCGGGAGTCGCTGGAAAGCTGCGCAGGCTCGGGAGGCGGGAGGGACCGACCTAGCTGTGCCCCCAGGGCGCTCGGACCAAGCAAGCCCCCACCCCACGCGGAGCGTCTCCGGCTCCCAGCGTCTGGGGCTTTCCCGCGTCTCGCCACGGCAGTTTGGGCCGCCGTACCGCATCTCCCCCGGCAGCTCAGAGAAACACGTTCAGTTTGATCTTCCCAGCCGAGGTCCCGGCATTCACGCTCACCAAGTCTGTCCCGAGCTTGTGGTGTTTATCAAGGAGGATCGCTCCTTTGCTCCTCACCTGGTCGCCATCTTCCCGGAAGTCCTCCCCCCCCCTTAACTTTCTTACTGGTATCTTTTTATCAGCAGAACTTTTAACTTTTATAAAATCTAATTTATTATTTATTCTTTTATGCTTAGTGTTTTCTTGTTCTTCTTAATAATCTTTGCCTAACCTCAATTATTTTCAAGAAGCTTTATAAATTTATCTTTAATCTATCTGAAGATAATTTGAGGTACAATGTAAATTTGAGGGTGAAAGGGTTCCTCCCCTTATGTCCTTCCAATTGTTCTAGCAATAGCTGTTGAAAAGGGTTTTTTTTTTTTTCCCTCCATCTAGTTGACTGGTATATATCATGTAAAAAGTTAGTTTGAAGACAGCCACCAGGCATGTTGCCAGCTAAGCCACCTTCCAGGTCAGAAAAAAGAAATGTCCATAAATCAAATTAAGATAGGTGAATCATATGGTTTAAGGAATTAGCATAAAATAGAAGAAATACAAAGGGAAAGAGATGAGTACATCATACTGATGATACAGATTCCAACGAAGAAGAAAGGCCGCCCTGCCTAAGTCTCGAGTTGTACAATATCCACATATCCCATAGCTCAGTGTCTCCACCTCTGCAGATTTCTTTGCTGATATGTGAATGGGTTTTGAGAAAGAAGATTCAGAAGATGGAAGGCATCTACAGCGTGCCACATTCCTGGCTTAAAACTGAGCAAAAGCATAGCTTGCCACGCAGTAGAATAAGCAGCTGCAAAGTGCACACCCATACTTGTAGTGTGAGTTCAAGTCCAGCCTGGGCTATGTAGTGAATTCAAGCCTAGCCTGAACTATGCAGTAAGACCCTGTGTCAAAAAAGAGAGGGGGGGGGGGAGAAAGGAGAAAAAAGAAAAAGAAAAAGAAAAAGAAAAAGAAAAGAAACAGTAGAATGAGTGCCCTGTTTAAATTCTCACTAATATTGGCATATTTGAATGGACTGTGTATATTTAGTGTGTTATAAATATTTGGTGCCTATATGTTCCCTTTGTGCTTTTCTATCAGTAACTTGCACACAATCATTTTTCCTGCATATGACACTCATATGTTGCTTATATATTTAGTTGCTTCAATCGGCTATATTTCTTTTTTTGTATTTTATACCAAGAATCAGCAACTATGATCTGTAAATCTATTGTCTATTTTTACAGATAATGTTTTATCATAACACAGCCACAACCATTCCTCTATACATTGTCTAAGGCTGCACTCATGTTACAAAGTCTGAGTAGAAAAATTTAAGCAGAAAAAGTATATATGATAGGTCTGAAATGTTTACTGACTTATTTACTTTCTCATATCTAAGACAAATTCTGGACACCCAAAGTTAAGGGAGGAAAGCTTTATTTGGGTCGTGGGTTTGTAGAAGTTTCAGTCCATAGTCTGCTGGCTGCAAGGCAGGATGGCATGGCCGAGGGGCATCACAGAGGAGAAACAGTTCATGATAGGAAGAAGATAACAAAGCAAGCAAGCAAGGGACGGCCACCGTTCCTCTATCCCTTATATTTTATCCAGGCTACTTAGGATGGACAGCACTCACACCCTTAATCGTAGTTCCTTGACCTTAGTATGGCACCATGCATCCATTCCAATATCACATCATCTAGACCCAACTGTTTCTGAGAAGGCCTCACCAAAGTGGCATGAGGTTTTAGGAAGACATCTGGACACAGACCATAACATTTACTACATGCCACTTGAACAAGACTCCATATCCTGTTTCATAAATGATTGAATAGTGAATGAGGAAACACACATTACTACATCTTTGTTGAAATCAATTAATTATACATATATGGATCTTTTTTTCTCCCTAGTACTGAGGATTGAACTCAGAGCCTTCACTCTGGACTGCATCCCCAGTCCTTTCATAATTTTTTATTTTGAGCAAAAATCTCACTGAACTTCCTAGGCAGGATTTGACCTGATAGTACTTCTACCTCAGCCTCTAAAGTGCAGAGGTTCTAGGAAGGCACCCCCACACACGGCTGAGAATTCTTTTTATGAAATCTTCTTTTCTGACACCAAGATAACTACACCAAGTTTTCTAATGTTTTTGTTTGCACTGTATGCTTTCTTCTACACTTTTATTTTCAAATTACCTAATGCCTTTATATTTAAAAGGCAGCTGTTTTGACAACATTTAGACAGGAATTGCTTTTGTCCAGTCTAAAAATCTCTGCCTTTAAGTCATTCATATTAGCTCAGAGTTGATATGTATTTGTTACTCTTTTTTGGTCTGTTTCTTTTTTTTTTTTTTTTTTTTTTTTTTTTTTTGGTGCCTATGACTTCTCAGTCACATTTTCCTTTTTTCTCTATGGCTAAAGAAAATTGTAATGTATACTCATTGTATAGTAGACGTTTGGATGACACACTGTATTTTGTTTACAGTCCTTTAAAGAGTTTTGAGAATTTGAGGTGAATGGGCTTTTTGTTTTGTTTTGATTTTTCCTTTTTCTTTCTTTTTCCTTTTAGCATAAAGTTAACTTCATAATAATCAAACTCTAAATTCTCATTGTTGGGATGTGCAGCAGCTACTGAAATATTCACTCATGTCTCTTCACTCTGATACTCACCTGCTTAGTCCCAAATTAGGAGCCAGCCAACTCCATCCTCTAACACCCTAAGGCTATGGCTCTGTACTTTATGCTGAAATTTTGTCTTCCCTACACCTTACAGACCAGCAAGAGTCTAGGGAGAAAAGTCTCATCAATGCAGTTCCCTTCTTTCAGGGATATTTCTTTCAGGCTTTTGTTGTTGTTCCTGCTGCTGTGTCTGCTTTTGAATAAATTCTATACCTTTAAAAGTGCATAGTTATTTTTTTAACATAATCTACAGTTAATAGTTATTCCAATACAAAATTCTTGGCAATTACTAGTGTAAGAACTTAGTGATTTTAAGGATCTAGTCACAATCTAACATATTTAAAGAAGCATCTCCCAAAATCTGTTCTATAGAACGCAGTCTCCTAAAGTGAATAATTAAGATAATTTCTCATGTGGTCAAATACCTATCAATTCTGGTTAATCTTTTATCTATCCACGATAAAAAAATTATCCTATAATTCCATAAACAAATTGAAGGACATTCCAAGCCTTTAAGTAAATCAGACTATTAAACTGTAACTCAGTGTTTCAATAAATATTAAATTGGCATTTTAGTATTTTCCCTGAAATATTTCACTATGGAGCTCTCTTTTGTTTTAAACACTTTTTATATTTCATATCATTAAAAATTTCATCTCACCTAAAATTTTAATTTCTCCTTCCAGAATTTTATTTCAAAAACATCCATTCCAGAAAACTGTTATATTACTCCTTTAAGATTATAGGAAACAATAAACTCAGTTTTCCTAAGTCTATACTTTCACAATATAAAACATTTCTGTGACCTCTCTCACCAACCACCAAGTCTACAGATTGAGGAGACTCCACTTCAGTGTCTCTAACTCAATTCAATTCTGACACTATCTACCTTGAGACCACATCAGATGCCACAGGATGGAGACTCAGTTTCACACAATTGTTCCCCTTTCCCACTTCAGAAGGTGACCACAAGTCCGGGGTTGTTTTATCTCACACTGATCAACAAGCTATACATCCGAATTCCCAGTACCTGCTTCTTAAAATCAACTAATTTGTTAGCGTGCCTCAAGGACTGGCTTCCCATAAGGAACACTGTAAAGGACACAGATGAACAGACGCATGGAAGAGATATGTGGGACAAGGAATAGAGGGAGTGGGAAGGAGTGCCTGTGTCTTTACCAGGTGTGCCACTGTACACAACCTACCTGGGAGCCCTCTATGCTCTGTTCTTTGGGTTTTTATGGAGACTTCATGGCATAGGCATCATTGATTACATCATTGTCCACTGGTGACTAACTTAACTTCTGACTCTCTCTTACATTGAGGGGTGGGACAGAAAGTCTCAGCCCTCTAACCACATATTCGATTCCCCTAGAAACCAGTCCCCATCAGAAGCTATCTAGGGGCCCACCAAGAGTTGACTTATTATAAGAAAATATGTCCCAAGCACCCCTATCACTCAGTAAATTACCAGAATTTTATGAGCTTTGGTTGGGGATTAGCAATAGAGCTCAATATGTATATTTCTTATTATTTTGCAACCCATAAATATATCTCATTTGTTTTCTACCTTCATGATTTTACTTAGGCCAGTTATATTAATCAATATATTTCTTCCCTAACTAGTGAATTTATATATCTCAATTATTTTACCATGCCAGCTGCTCATATTTTATTGTTAATACAAAAATTATCCCACTAGAGATCAGGGAAAGTCCATAAAAATTTTTCTGATAAGCATAGCACATTTTTCAGAAAGCATGTAGAATAACAATGCAAGCAGAACTATAGCACATAAAACAAGATGTCATTTCTTTGGTCATCTGTTACTATAACACATACTATCGGTTACTACCTAAATCAGTAACATGTCAGCATATCTTAACACTACAAGTCTAAATTCAGGCAGGATTTTGCTGACCACCTCTTCTTCCCCTTATGGCATTAGTAAGATTTTCTCAGGGACAGTCAGAGAATTTAGGGCTAGTTTGAGGGTTTCAATGGTTTAACTCCTTTGCTCCTTGATGAGTATGGCTGAAAGCTTGGGGTCCCAGGAATTCTCTCCATCTCGCATAGCCTAAGAGCTTCTCTACATAATGTCTTCTGCCAAAAAGTCAGAATTTTGTCCTTGGTGGCTCAAAGTTCCAAGAGGGGAAGGTGGAAGCTCTCATTCCTCTTAAATCAATGCCTAGAACTTCCCAGGGGCCCCTTCCACCATTCATTGTTCTTAAGTGCTGCCGCCACCCACCCTAGCCTCAGGCAATGGGGACTCCCAAGGAGGAGTACCACAGCATGCGTGTCCACTTTTCATCTTTCACACCATTCTTGGGGCAAAAAGCAATAGACACCTTGCAGGAAGTGGTATAAAATGGGGCAAGAGAATTCTGTGCTACTCCAGAAGTATATAATTAACGGCAGTCAGCCCTTAATTATGGAAATTGATAATGATAAAGAGAAAAATATTAGAAACAATGCAAACATCAAAAATATCTGAGTACACCAACAACTTTACGTCAAAATATCTTAAAATTTAGATGAAATTGAAAAATTCGAGAG
This sequence comes from Dinomys branickii, assembly GCA_004027595.1. Taxonomy (NCBI): domain Eukaryota; kingdom Metazoa; phylum Chordata; class Mammalia; order Rodentia; family Dinomyidae; genus Dinomys; species Dinomys branickii. The sequence continues at coordinate 5,754 of PVLD010032134.1, forward strand.
AGTATGGCTTATGAAACTGATTCAAACCAAAATAGAATCACCTAGGTGATTCTGTACTGTTAAATTAATCCAGAAATTAAAAATCTTCCTAAAATTCCAAGCCAAAGAAATATCACTAATAGAAACTTCCAAACATTCAAGGAATAAACCATCCAAATCACATCCAAACTTTCCAGAGAATGGAAATGGAAGGTATTATCTCCAAATAATTTTGTGAAGCTGATATAATCTCATGGATGATACATCTTTATTAGAGATTGACCTGTAATTGCCTTTCTTGTGCTTTCTCAGGATATCAATAGCCCTATGCTGAGCACATCTTTCTTAAAATATAGCTTACAGTATATGTTCAAAGCTTAGATATTATCAAACATCACTTATACACATTAATGCATGATGATCAGACCCAGAGGACAAATTGATGAGGTTTCAGGAGGGTTATTTTTCTTCCTCTTTTAGATTTTCTGGGCATTACAAAGAAAAAAGTGTTTAATGTGCAGGAATGTTTTCCTCTCCTCCCTATCTCCCCTTTGGTCTGAGAATGCCTGCTTTGCTGGAGGTATTCTTTTGTAATGCAAAAGTACAAGACCCAGAGAGGGAGAGAAGGATGAGTGAGGGACTCCTTAGCCATACTGACCAGGCTATTTACATAACAAAAGACTGTGAGGGAGACAAAGGGATTCAAAGATCTGGATGCCTGAGGGAGGTGGGGACTTGCAGAGAAATTATGAGGTCAGTAAACAGTAGTGTGTTTTAGAAAGTCTGGTTCAAGAATACAAATTTGATTCTCAGTTTTGATCTATCTAAGCAAGATGGAAATTACTGTCTAGTGACAGTGTGGTATGTTATACTGTGGGTGTCTGTCAGCATATAAGCCATATAGAGCACTACAGTGAGCATTTTCTGCTTTCACAGTAAAAATCAAAGGAAAAAATTACATAGCTGGGATATCATATGGAGTTCTCTGTCCTGTACCTGGGCAAATTTGGATGCATCCAACTCCCAAAATATGAAACTTCCAATATTTCCACAGATCACTGAGGGGCACATATTATTCAAGACACAAGATTTTTTGGCCACCCGGTTCTTGCTGCTGTGTACAGTGTACATATGATGTATAGCATGAATCCAGATGTGAAGCTCAATCCTCTCTCTGATATGCAGGATTAAGTATTCCTAAATGTATTGAACTTCACTTACTTTGGAGAGCAAGACAGGAAATAGGCTCCTTCCACAACTACTAATACAGTAGCAAATCTGAAGCATTATTAAATGCCTTTCTGCAAGACTATTACCAAAATATCCCAGGTTTTCCTCCACTCTGCCCTTTTCCCTATCTCTACCTCCATGCCGTGTGCAGGGCAACATCCCTTTTCTGAGGATGAAAATAACAGCTAGGTTTCTTTTAGCAGCTCGTGTCTTAGGCACTATGCTATCATACATCATCTTGCTTGCTACCCACAACAATCCTATCAATAACTGCTAATATTATAATCTTTTTTACAAGAGAAAAAACTGAAAGGTCTAATAATATTTCCATATTCAGTTAATAGCATAACTGATATAAACAATACAATCTGATTGTAAAGACTATTTTTGGAGCCACTATATTGTAATGTCTTCAACTATAACACATGACCTTGGCAACTCAATATGTAGCCCAAGCTGGCCTTGAAGTTGCAGAGATCCTCTTGCCTCAACCTCCAAAGTGCTGGAAACTTCCCACACTCTTGACACAAAGTCAAATTTATCCCAAATGAGCTTTTTACTTAAAATCTCCCTCACTGGAAGAGGAATTCTGAATCTAATTGTAAAAATTACAAAATCTTTGCTCGTATCATTGCACTCATTATAAAGCTTGAGAAAAAAATTGTCACAAAGCTGTATCATAAAAACATAATTTATTCATGTTTATCCTGCTACTTCAGGATATGATGATCTACCTGGGACAATAGGAAAAGACAAAAAGAAATGGGAGGCAAGAAAGATCTGAAATGATGCATGTATTTTAAAACACCTTAGATCCTGTTGTAACTACCTATGTTGTAAAGGTAGAGGCATGCAGAAAATGTTGCATCTTGCCTATGTATAGCTTTGGTATTCTCAACATGTTTAATGGCAATCCAAATTAGGAAATACAGAAATAAATGATAATTAAGAATAAGAACACCTGGATGGTAGAAAAGTAGGAATTCACTGTTCAGTGCAAGGCTTTATGCTAGAGGCAACAAGAGGAAAGGCTGTCAGCAGTGTGAGATTCAAGGCAGAACCAGATCCTTTGACCATATAAATCCACAGTGATGAACACATGAAGGTCCTGAGAACATACACACCTCAAGGAGGGATGTGGGTGTCAAGAAATAAGGAGAAGCCCGCTCCCGCACGACTTTCCCGCAGAGTGCCAGACCAGTTCAGCGGAGCTAAGGGAGCAGCATTTCCGAGGTACACCAAGCTCTGCCCGGCCCTGGGCGCCATTAGAACACCCACACCTACACCACTTTCCCACAGAGCACCAGACAGGCTCTGCAGAGCTATGGGATCAGCTTCTCCCACGAGACTCCAGCCCAGTGAATAAACTCCACCAGACCGCAGCACCTTCAAGACTTTTCTGAAGTTTCCAGCAGAGCAGGAGCCCAGCTTCACAGCGACAGTAGAGCAGGCTTTGCAGCAGAGTTTGACGGGTAAGGCCCACACCAGTGCTCTTCCCTGCAAGACAACTTTCCCCCACCATTGCAGGTAGGCTCTGAGCCTGGCACCTCAGCACTCCTCTGGGGTTCCAGGGCCCAGTGCTTCGGGTCAGCTGACATCTGGGGATAAGTTTGATATCGAGGTAAACTCAGGTGGCTAGAGTCCTCTCTGAGCTGTGTGGGTAGTGTGTAGCTCAACACTTTTCATCGGACATCCAAAATGACAAGACAGTGGAACAAACCACAGTTGCAGAACTCAACCCCATCCAGAACAAGTCCAGAAAACAATGATATAGGTGAACTAGGAAGCCACATACCTGCAATTTCTGAAACAATCGCATCTAAATTAAGATACTACTCCATCAGACCATAGAAGAGATTAAAGCAGAAATAATCTCTCAGGCAAAAAATGAAGTGAAAATAATAATGGAAGAAATGCTCCACACATATAGAGAAAAACAGATGAAAGAATAGAAGAATATAGGAAACAAAAGGAAACATTACATGAACAATTTGGGAATGAATTAGAATGCATGAAACAGACTCAAAGAGAATGCCAGGAAATGAAAACTTCCACTGAAAGCTAACAAAACCACTTCAGTGAAGCTGAAGATAGAATTTCAGATCTTGAAAACAGCATGGCAGCTAGCGACCATGAAAGGAAGGATCTCTTAAAATCATCAAGGATCCAGGAAAAATTAATCCAACAGCTGCAAGATGAGGCAAAAAGAAATAATATCTGAATAATAGGAATCAATGAAACAGAAGGAGGCAACACAAATAATATAAAAAGAATATTTGCAGAAATAATAGCAGAAAATTTCCCAAACATGGTAAGAGATACTGAAGTGCAGTAAAAAGAAGCATATAGAATTCCAACAAGCCATAACCCAAATTAAGCCACATCCAGACATATAATAGTCAAGATCCCAGACATCCAGCAAAAGAACACAACATTAAAAGCAGGAAGGAAGGAGATTATAAAACTCAGGGCAGAAACTAATGCAATTGAGATGAAGAAAACACTACAAAAAATAAATAAATCAAAGAGCTAGTTCTTTAAAAGAATAAACAAAATTGATAAACCCCTAGCCAACCTTATTTAAAAAACAAAGGAAAGAATTCAAATCAATACAATAAGGAATGAAAAAGATGAAATCACCACAGATCCCACAGAAATTCAAAAGATCATTAATACCTACTTTGAAAATCTTTACTCCCATAGGACAGAAAACTCAGAAGAAATGGACAGATTCCTAGAAATGTATGAACTACCAAAATTGAATCAGGAAGATACAAAAATCCTGAACAACCCAATATCAATTAATGATATTCAAAATGCCATTAGAAACCAACAAAGAAAAGCCCAGGCCCTGATGAATTCACAGCAGAATTTTATAAAATATTCAGCAAAGATATAATACCAATACTCCTCAAATTCTTTAATGAAATTGAAAAGAAAGCAATTCTCCCTAACGCATTTCTGGAGGCAAGTATTACACTGATACCAAAATCAGAGAAGGACCCAACCAAGAAAGAGAACTATAGGCCAATCTCCCTAATGAACATAGATGCAAAGATACTCAATAAAATACTAGCAAATAGAATGCAGCGAATCATAAGGAAAATTATACACCATGACCAGGTTGAGTTTATTTCAGGAATGCAGGGATGGTTCCATATTCACAAATCAATTAATGTAATACATCATATAAATAGAGTTAAAGACAAAAACCACATGATCATCTCAATAGATGTGGAAAAAGCTTTCAATAAAGTCCAACACACATTCATGTTAAAAACCCTAGAATAAATAGGAATAGATGGCCTTTACCTCAATATGTTCAAAGTCATCTATGACAACCCAACAGCTAACATCATACTAAATGGGCAAAAACTGAAAGCTTTCACTTTAAACTCAGGAACAAGACAAGGATGTTCACTGTCAGCACTACTATTCAATGTAGTTCTGGAAGCACTAGCCAGAGCAATTAGACAAGATAGAGAAATAAAAGGAATAAGGACAGAAAAGGAAGAAATAAACTATCACTATTTGCAGATGACATGATTCTTTACATGGGTTGTTCTTTTTTTTTTTTTTTTTTTTGGCGGTACTGGGGATTGAACTCAGGACCCTGTGCTTGCTAGGCAGGCACTTATTCCACTGAGCTATATCCCCAGCCCTTGATTCTTTACATGGAAGACCCCAAGAACTCCACAAGAAGACTCCTTCAATTAATAGACAAATTCAGCAGAGTAGCTGGATACAAAATCAACACCCAAAAATCAATAGCATTCCTATACACAAACAACGAACAGTCTGAGAGAGAAATTAAGGAAATCATACCTTTTACAACAGCATCCAAGAGACTGAAATATTTAGGAATCAATCTAACAAAGGATGTAAAAGATTTATTCAACGAATACTACAATACTCTGTAAAAAGAGATTGATGAGGATTTCAATAAATGGAAAAACATTCCCTGCTCATAGTTAGGAAGAAGTAACATTGTGAAAATGGCCATGCTACAAAGATTGTTATACAGATTTAATGCAATTTCCATTAAACTACCATCAGCATACATCACAGATCTAGAGAAAACATGCCTTAAATTCATCTAGAACCAGAAGAGACCCAGAGTAGCAAAAGCAATCCTGGGCAACAAGGACAAGTCAGGTGGAATCACAATCCCTGACCTGAAATTATACTACAAAGCTACTGTAATAAAATCAACATGGTACTTGCTAAAAAACAGACCTGAGGATCAATGGAACAGACTGGAAGATGCAGCCATAACCACAAATGCACTCAGCCATCTAATATTTGACAAAAGGGCCAAACAAACTCACTGGAAAAAAGATAGCCTGTTTAATAAATGGTGCTGGAAAAACTGGCTTGCCTCATGCCAGAGACTGAAAATAGACGCAAGTCTATCACCATGCACCATACTCAAGTCAAAATGGATCACAGATCTCAATATTAAAACAGAAACTCTAAATCTATTGGAAGAGAAAGTAAGTAAAAGTCTTGAAGACATAGGAGTAGGCAGAGAGTTCATGAACAAAAATCAAACTGCAAGGGAAACACTTCAAAGAATCAATAACTGGGACCTCATCTTACTGAAAAGTTTTTGCACATCTAAATAAATCACCAGCAAAGTGAAAAGAAAACCCACAAATTTGGGAAAAAATCCTAGCTGGCTGTCCTTCAGACAAAGGTCTTCTATCTAGAACATACAAAGAATTAAAAAACATGAACGTGTCCAAATTCAAAGACCCAATCCAGAAATGGGCATCTGAGATGAATACACACTTCTCAGATAAAGAAATACAAATGGCAAATAAATATATGAGAAAATGTTCTAGTTTAGTCATTTGAGAAATGCAAATAAAAACAACATTGAGATTTCATCTCACCCCAGTAAGATTGGCCAGCATTAAAAAATTATCCAATAACAAATGCTGGCGAGGCTGTGGAGAAATAGGAACTCTTCTGCGCTGTTGGTGAGAATGCAGACTGGTGAAACCACTGTGGAGATCGGTTTGGAGATTCCTTAGTAAACTTGATCTAGAGGTCCCATTCAACCCAGCTCTTCCTCTTCTGGATATTTTCCCAGAAGATCTGAAAGCATCATATCACTGTGATATATGTGGACCCATGTTTATAGCAGCACAATTTGTAATAGCTAAATTGTGCAACCCAAATGTCCATCCACAGAGGACTGGATTAAAAAAATGTGGCCCTTTTATATAATGGAACATTACTCAGCTATGAAGAAGGACAGATTTGGGGCCTTTGTAGGCAAATGGTCACAACTGGACACCATACTCATAAGTGAAATAAACCAGAGGTTCATGTGCAGGCAACGTATTGTATCACTGGTGCAGGAATCTGAAGGTGGAAATGTGGATTGGGGTATGAAGGGAATCTGCTCAAAGGTAGGCAGCAGGTGGGATGAGGGGAGGAGGAAAGGGAAGAAAGGGACAGACATGCATCTATGTGTGTATATGCAGGATGGCTAATCTGGTGCTGCTGTTGATCTGTGTCGCTTTATGGTAAGGAACAGTTCGTGATTGTTTGATCAAGATTGTATGTCTATATGTGGTTTCAGAAACATGCACTTTGAAGTTATCAGTGTGTGGTGCAGCAACCATTGGTGATTACCTGTCGTTTTGTCTATAATTCAATTTTGATTGTACTGCTCTTGTGCCACTTTGTGTCTTTTTGTTAATGTTTTCCTTTTTTGTTGTTGCTGTTGTTTTTGGTTTTCTTTGTTTGCTTTTTATACTTTTAAAAATTAAAAAAAAAAAAAGAAATAAGGAGAAGGAAAGGAAGACTGAGGAATTTCCTTGCACTATAGTAAGAGTATAATGTAATGAGTCGGCAAGCTTTATATATTTACACTGGTATGGAAACCCAAGCATGATTTCCATGTCACAGTTTGGAGCAGAATTCATTCTTCTTGGCCAGGTATGCTGGTGCATACCTGTAATCCCAGCACTTGGGAGGCTGAGGCAGGAGGATTGCTGAGAGTTTGAGGCCAACCTGGGCTACATAGTGAGTTCAAGGCCAACCTGGGTGACACAGCAAGATCCTGTCTCAAAAAAAAATTTCATTCTTCTTGAGGAAATCTAAGTGTTTGCTCTTTGGGGAACTGGTTGAATAAGGTCCATTCATATAAACAATCTCCTTTACTTAAAGTCAGCAAATTGCATGTTAGTCAAATGTGCAAAATATCTTCACAACAATATCTGAGCTAATATTTGACAAGAAATGAGCACCATAGTTGTAGTCTAGTTGACATATAATATTTAATCATCAAAGTGCTCCTGAGACATTATATTCTAGATAGTGGTATCAGGAAGGAAAGACTCATTAGCAACTGGAGAATATGCCATAGAAAGGAAAAATTGGGGACAAAGGAAGAGCCCAGCTACTGTAAGGATAGGGGATCTCTGAGAAGACAGTGAAATGGATACAACACAAAATAAGGTTCCTACATTTTTTTCTTAATTTTGCATAGGAATAAGCCTTTTGACAATCACCCCAGGTGATTTTGAGGTTAATATAGGTTACACAAGGATAACAGTTGCAGAAAAATTCAGGTTAGGGACAGACATTTATCGCATGGCTAAAGAAAGTAATTCCTAAACATAACATATTCTCAGTAAGGACAAGTTTCACCCACTGAAATGATAGAATGACCAGCTAGACATGAATCATGTCATCCCCCAGAATAAAGATAAGCATCGTGACACAAAAGGAAATGATAGCCTAGATATGCCAAGAAAATTTAATTTCACAATAGCCATTTTTGAGAGTACAAATGGAATCAGAACAAATCACAATGCAAAGCCAATTCAGGATATGGCCTGTACCCCACTTCCTGTCCCCATGCCTTTCATTTGTTTGTGGTAACAAAATTAGAGCATATCACAGAGAAATGGAACAAAGTAACTGCCACACTAAGTGAACAGTTTGTTGTCTGCATCCAGCTTTCCAAACTGTCGTCTATAATGGGGAAGGGGCCTGTATTTCCTTTGCCAAATGAGATGCTTACTGGTTCGAATGACTTACGCAGGCTGTAGTATTAGAATGCAAGCCCACCAAACACAAAGATTCTCATAGAGATGTGCTTGAAACAGACTTTTAATTTAATTACTATTGATAATAGAGAATGGAGAGTGAACCAAAGTTTCATTTTACTATTTCTGTCATATGTTTGAAACAGCTTATATAGGCATGCGAGTAGGAAAAATGAAAATGTTTTTCCCTTTGAACACAGTCTGATTTGTAATTGCTCTCCAAGCTCCGCTACTGTTTTCCTATCATTTAGAATCATGGATTTCTAGAATATATGTCTTCGAACTGGCCTTGTAAATCATCTCTTCTCCATTCTATGCACAAGCAGAAATAGTCACATACACAAACACAACCACAAACACGTCACCTCACACCTCACACCTATACACACACACACACACACACTCACACATACAAAGCATGTTGTGATAAAACACTTCCAAGACTTGAAAGAAAGAATATGAATCCCCATGTAATCATTTATTCAGTTTAGAATGCTAATATTTTATTTAACACATGGATAACAACTGACCTTCAGTCTATTAATAATTTCAATCTTTAATCAGAAAAGAAACTAAAACTACAATTATAGAAGGCAAGTTTTCTTAGGCATTATAAAGTGCTCCTCCCAAAATTTGTTTTATTGTTGTTATTGAAGGAATCTAAGGCTTGAAGGTAAAATATAATTTAGTGTCAAATTGACGAGGCTGTACATAGCTAACAGTGTGGTTTCAGAATAGCCAAATTTCATGGCTCCTCATTACCAAAGTAAAGTTCAATACAATAGAACTCTAATTATTTCATACTTTATTTTTTTTTTTTTTATTTTAGAAACATAAAAGTACAAAAACATATTGACAAACAGACACCCATTATCATAGAAAATAGTACAATCACAACTAATCTATAGACAAGGTGATATGGTCTCAACAGTAGTTGTTGCTTTATCCATTGATATCTTCGAAT
>PVLD010032135.1:0-14991 GCA_004027595.1 Dinomys branickii
AATAAAAAAAAAAAAAAAATCAGCTACTTAAAGATGGTTTACTTGCTAAAAATCACCACCTCCCTGCCTCTTCTTTTTCCCATTACTGCCCCCTGCATACCACAGAGCCTCCCCCACCCAGAATTTCCATACTAACAGACTCACCCTGATGTGTTGTTGGTTACCATGGTTTTGAGAGGGAGCCAAAGTAATGCCTGGCTTCCTCCTGAGAAGCATACTACAGGGGCACGCGAAGCTCTCTGGAGAGTAAATGTTTACAATCCTATCCCTCTCCCCAGTGGGGCCCTATTATTTGGGGGACTTGGGTTAAACGTGGCTCCAATAGAGCTCCCTCATTGACTAAATGGCATTACGTGTCCCAGGTCAGTTTGAATACCTGTCTAGTTCTGCGTCGTGAAGGGATTGCCTAAGAACAGTCGATCTAACCTGTCCCTTGTGCAGATACCATCAGCTGAGTGAAATCCATCCATGCCATGGCAAGAGCAATGGACTAATTCAGCCGCAGTGGCAGTTGAGGTGGCATAGACATCTGGAGATACTGACAGGTGTTTTGAATAGGAGGCACAGGAACCAGGTTCATCTATTTCTGAGTGACTTCTCAACAAGGTTAAGAGGAGTGGTGACAGATTGTGGGCAGAGCTGTTTGCAGCAGAAGCCAGGCCCAGTGGCCATTTGACATAATATGAAGGGATGCTCTAGGGGTGGCTCTAGGCTTTGCGTTTGCTTTGCATCATGAACGGCACAGCAGCAGCTCATGGTTTGGCCATACCCACTTCCTGTGTTCACAGCCCACTGAGAGCTTTTCATCAGTGATGATGTCTCCCTTATTGACATCATCTACTTCAGCTTTGGTGGTCAATTTGCTTAGTGCCCACAGCTACAGCCACTTTGCTTTCTGACTGGGGCCCTGAAGGTTGTACTCTATTGCTGACTTGGGTTTAATTTACATAGCATCAATGTGTTTTGAAGGCGTCTGCCTTCATCTCGGGCAACTGCTACCTCATTGATTTCCAGGGCAGTGTATTTCCTGTAGAAGTGCATTCTTGCTTTTTTGGGATCAGTCTAACATTCTCCAGTGAGTCATCTTTATCAGCACTATAAACTCAGCCTTTTCAGTTCAAGCCTCATATCGGTCAATGCTTCATTTATGGAGTCTCATAGGGCCTTCTCTATCTTATGGAAATAATCTTTGAGAGAGCCAAAGTTTGCACAGAGCAGTCAGGATCCATTGAAAAATACTGAGGCACTTTACTATCATCCCTGGTGGATCTTTGATATCACGCAGATAAGTTCTATCAGGGGATGAACTATAGTACTGCCCAGTCTGTGGTTATCCTTCATTTCTCAGCCCCTTTTTCCCATGCCATGAAGCGAAAGTTCTAATGTGTGCTGTTTTCTTTCATTCTATTGTAAGCGCATGTCTGCAGCCACTGTCTGAAAGGGTGCAGGACTTTCTCCTCAAATTGTGCCCTGGAATGGCAATGTGTAGATTGGTTGTTACTCAAAGTGAGCCTGAGCCTAACCACCAGGTCAGCTTGAAACTTCTCCTAATCCCCAGATTAGCACAACTAAGTGTACCTGCTAGAGAGTGCCAGAGGTTTTTGTTCATGCATTCACTAATATCTATTGTATGTCTCTTATCTGTCAGCATTGTATATATTGCAGATTGAGCAGAAATCAAAATAGACAAAAATCTGCTTGGAGAATGCATGCTCCCAGTACATAAATAAGATTCCTAGTAAGTACAGGACAATGACAAATGCTGTGAAGAAGAAGCAGGGGGTGAGGGTGGAGAACAGGATATCCGTACCCAGTGTGATGACGGGGTTTGAGTGTGCAAAGCCTGAAAGGAGCATGCAACATTCCACTGTGAGTTCTGACCGGCCTTTCTGAAGAGGTGAGAACAGAGTTAAGACTTGAAAAAGTACCAGCTGGGAAAATGACTGCTGTGGGAAGAAATTCTTCCCCCCTCCTACTTGCCTGGTATAGTCATTCAATGGAAACATTTAATGGATAGAGACACAGGCATCGCAGGATGAGTTCAACACCTTGACTGAAGGGAAGATGGCACATTTAACCTTTGTTCAATCTCCAAAGCTCTTGTGAGCAAATTGAGTAGGAATGCATAAACCTGAGAATGAAATACTGTCTTTAAGTAGAGAGTCTACTGGTTGAGTGGTTCTAGAATATTTTAACTGATCTGGCTTCCCTCAGGAATGATCATTAGATTCATGTCTTGCACCACATGACTAAAGGAATTCATCAGAGAGATCTTTCCCTATCCCAAAAACAAACTGCATTTTCTAACACAAAAGGCAGAAGTTGTTGGCAAACTCACGCTTTACAGTTTTCCAGTTTCCAAAGATGTGCCTGAGTCCCTACCTAATATCTTACTGCATCAAGCTAACATCTGTGTTCCTCTATTCTACCCAGTTATTCCAGACCGACTTTTTGGAGCCATAATGGAGTTTTGGAGTGCTTCTCATGGATGCTAAACTGTTAGAGGCGGTTAGCTTTCTTCCCTCAGTTTTTTCTCCTCCTTGGTACATAACCACACTTTTTAAAAGCAAAATAATTCCATTGAAGTCATTGGAATTCCTTCACCATTTATAAACTGTTTTCTGAAAATGTACTAATTCACCTTACCTTGTGTCACTTAAAATTGAATGAGTATGTTTGGTGAGTTCTGACTCACACAGAGCAAAGAATATTGCTGTCACATGCTCAAGGTCTGTTTATATTACTACAGCTTAAGATCACACTAGCTCTTTGGGGGGAAGTTCCATCTCTTCATAGCTACTCATAGAGCCTATTCCCAGCTAAAATAATGGTTATTTTCGCTTGTTCTCTGCAAAACCAAATTGTCTCTAGGTTCCTACTTGTATAGTTGTTTATTGTGGGAATCAGATAGTAATGTCACACTTTTTTTCTGTTAAATCTTAACTTAGTAGATTTGGTACAATGTTTCAGAGTGTCAAAATATTTTCAGGTTTATTTCTAACATCCAGTTTTTTTTGCTATGCTCCCGTTTCATATCACTATTATGTAGTTCACAAGTTTGTCTTTGTAATTGCTACTGAAAGTAGTGAATGTAAAATTTACATGAACAGAAAGCTTTTGGAACTAAACTGTCAGTATCTTAAAATTTAAATTTGGAGTTTGTCAGTGTAATTTTATATTGCAAGTTAGTTTATTGATATGGATTTATTATAAAATCATTTGTATTAGCTAAATGAGGTAGTTATCATTGAACACATAATTTCCAAATCAGTATTTATAGATGACAGCTGAAAACAATTCAGTCTTATCCTCTAATTTATTAGAATATTTTGTTTTGGCTGCATGCTACTGAGCAGGTTGTGTCTATAACACAAGCAGCTGCAAGACATTGGTTGTTTTTTACGCTCTAAATGTCCTTGAAATCTCACAGTATCTTTTATGGAAATAAATCAGATACTTGAGAGTGGTGGATCTATTTTGTTTTGGGTTTGAGTGCAAAGCATTAATAATTTTTAACAGTTGTTCTCATCCATTTATTCAGTCATTATTTCTTAAGAATTGCCTATCTATATCTATATCTATCTATCTATCTATCTATCTATATGCAGCAGTATATTTGGTGCTGGGAGTACAGAGAAAAATGGGCTCTTGTACCTACATTTTAATGAAGTGACATTAGCAAGGATGAGTGCATATTCATACAGCAACTGATGGTTTGAATCTTCTCTTTGGTGAAGTATGTGCTCAATATCTTTGCCCATGATTTTTTTATTTGATTATTTTCATTTCTTATTGATTTATGGAAATTTTAAAGTATGTTCTGTATATAATATGCCTATTATATATGATGAAAATAACTTATTCCAATTTATCTGGTCTTTTTACTTTCTTAATGTTGACTTTGATAAACAAAATATAATCAACTTATATTAAAAAGTATCTTATTTACCCAATCATCAGTTGATGGACATTCAGGCTGTTTCCAAGATTTAGCTATTGCAAACTGCTGCTATAAACATGGGCGCGCATATATCACTTTTAATTCGTAAAGCTTTTAATTCTTTGGGATAAAGTACCAAGAAGAGGAATAACTGGGTGAAATGGAACCTTTAGTTCAGTTTTTTTCAGGACTTTCCACACTGATTTCCATAGTGGTTGCATCAGTCTACACTCACACCAACAATGGAGAAGGACTCCTTTTCCCACACAGCCCTACCAGCACTTGTTAATAGTTCATTTCTTGATAATGGAGTACCACTGTTCCATAAAGAAGGATGAGCTGGAGACATTTCTAGGTAAAGGGATGACCGTACTCTTAAGTGAAATAGATCATATACACATGTGTAAACACTGTGTTGTTTTTCTAGTGTGAAAAACTGGAAGTGTAAATAAGGCCCAAATATGTATAATAGTGTAATATAGGAAGAAAATGTCCAAATGGGAAGGGAAAGTAAGAAGGGAGGAGAGATGAAGGAAGAGAAATGAAAAAAAATGATAAGAAAATTTTTAAAAATGGAAAAGAAACTTTTGTAAGTAGGGAGCAAAAGAGGGATTAAGGAAAGGGGAACAGGAAAGAAAAAGAATCAAGTTACATCATGTACACGTACAACTTCCCTCTAATGAATGTAATCATTGTGTATACCTAAAATATACCAATAAATTCAATAAAATATAGTCAATTTATTAATAATTAATTTATAATCACAGTTCTTGGTCCTAGCAAAATAGCCTAACCTAATATCATAAATTTATGCTCCTGTGTTATATTCTGAAAACATTACTGAGCTTTTGCGTTACATTTGGGCCTTTACTTTACCCTCCAAAATACTTTCTAGTGAGGTGTGGGTTAGTAGAAGTTTTTCCCAGAGGGCGTCCAGTTATCTTCCCACAGACATCCACCTGCCTGACTCCCTTAGCTCCAGGTGTCTGTCTGCTTCATGCCGTCTTCCCAAGAAGGCCTACCCCATCCACTCTACAAGCACTACTTCAGTCTATAGAGATTTATCCCCTCAGAACAAACCATATGATTTACTGTTAATCTCTATCTCTCCATTAGAATGAAAGTTCTCTGAAGGCAGAAATCTTTGCCTACATTATTTACCCTTATATCTCAAATACCTAGAAGATTCCAAGTGTAAAGAAAGGGGTTAAAAATTATTTTTGCAGTAAAATGACTAAATAACTGAAAAAAAAATACCATAAAGACTTTATTCAAGTCAGTAGATATACTTGTTCATCTGACTGTACAGTTCACTGAATCAGTGATATTCAATATGTAAAGTGGAGTGACCCACTACAGTTGAGAAGGTGGGATATTCTTCTTAGCGCTTTTAAAAAAGAATTTGCAATTTTTAGGGTAAAAATTTTTAGATACTACAAAATTGCCCTGTGGGTACACAGATGTCTGGGAAATGTCCATCCATTCAACAAATATTCATAAATTATTCACTAAAGGTCGGAAAATATGGGAAGTTATGGGGAGCAAGACTGAAATAATCCTTGCCTTCCAGGAGCTTGCAGTTTGCTAAGGGTGCAGTTTAAAATAATCAAACTAAGGAATTTAAATGTAACTGCATCCTTCAGAACCCTGGTTAGACATTGTGGGGGTAGCTCCAAAGGGACTTAACGGAATCGTCAATTAAAGGCTCCTTGAGTATGGGATGAACCCCTAACAGGCAGCTGAGAATTCTCCCAGGACTTGGTTAGAGTCTGAATTACTGCATTTGCTGTAGGATGGGAGTGTGGCATTCACAGGGTTTAAAGGACTCTTGGGTAAACTTTCAGAGGAGGAGCCTGCCTATGGAATCAGGGTCTTGAGATTAAGTTCAGTTAATTGTTTTATTATCCATTCATTCACCAAATGTATACTGAGCACCTACTGTGATAGGTTCTGTTTGGTGCATTTTTCGTCTTAATGCTTTCCATTTGCAGCTTTTCACAGCAAGGTGGACTGTTATTATTCTCATGTCCAAGTGAATAAACCAAAACATAGAGAAATTTTATAAAAGGAACTTGCCCAAGGCAACAACATTTTAACTTGGGAGAGATGGTGAGGTCAGAGGTCAAAATCTTGACCTCTCACTTATGCATGAGCTCATTTGTTGACTGACTCATTTATTTACATAGCAGATATTTAGAGACATACAGAGTGCCCACCACACTGCCTGTACTATAGTAAGTTCAAGGATACTGTATGAATCAGTCCATTACTCTCTTTCAAGAACTGATAAAAATAGAGAGCAAATAAAGATCAATAATAGGAAACAGGGCGATAGATCTTCTGCAAATGGGAAACGGACCGAGAGATGGAAGGAAGGGGAAAGGAGAGGGTGGGGAGAGGACGTAAAAAAGAATTAAGATGGGTTCTACAGAGCACCAACTCCCCATGTTGAGTGTAATACATAATTATGTGCCACAAACATTTATTAGTAACAATTAAAATAGTTTGGAAAAAGGGGTGATAGGCAAATAATTGTCCATGTGCAATGTTGCCATAATTATGCTTGAATTTTCTTCATCACAGGATAATTTTAAAATGAAATCACAAGTGGATTTGAGAACAGTTTTCTAAGCCACAAAGTTCTCTATAATCAGGAGCTAACTGTAACCACTATCATTTACTCGAGGGCTAAAAGATTAAGTGGTCGTTTTAAAAGTTATTTTCTTCTTAAAATTTGGTACTCTTCTCAACATTCTCATCTGCTCTTTCTTTCCTTTGTACTCAACAGGGGTTAAAAGATGCCAGAAAGCTGACATACTTTAAATAAACCCTAGTTTTGTAAATTTCAACTTCTAAAATTTATTTTGAATTGTAACTAAACCAAGATTTCTCTTAGTTCATTAAAAAACACGATAGAATGTGCAAGTGCTGGACCTGCACACACATTTACAAGAATGCATGTTTGCTCTAACTGGAGGGGTGAATATGTTGGAACAATTTTTAAAATATGGGGAAAACAAAACAACAGTAGCAACAACATCAAAATCGATGGCATCATCTAACCCAAAAGGTGAGGAAGCTCTGTTCAGAGTTTTGATCTCTTGATTCCACATTAAAAGTGGAAAAACTCTGATCAGTTGTGCATTATGTGTGTAAATGTGTGTGGAAATGTAAACACTCATTAGTTGTATTACCTTCTGTAAATCACTGTCACTTAATTTCTCTATGGTTTAGTGTCCTGATACATAAAATGGGGACAATTGTAATAAATTAGTTCTCAGGATTGTTGTGGCACTAAAGTGAACCTACACAGTAAATTGCTTATAACTCTGGTACCTATCAGATTATTATACCTACTTCTGCTAACAAGAAATTTGAAGAGAAAGAAAAAGAAGGAAAAAAAGAGAATTATTATTAGATTTAGAAAACCTGGGGGCTGGGGATATAGCTCAGTGGAATAAGCGCTTGCCTAGCAAGCGCAGGGTCCTGAGTTCGATCCCCAGTACCGCAAAAAAAAAAAAAAAAAAAAAAAACCTGGCCATAGTCAATTCTTTTCTTATAGTTTTGATTGTTAAATGTCATTGTTTTTTTCTCTTTTTTTTTTTTTTTTGCTGGAAGAGGAGAGAGAGAAAGAATAGCTCTATGTTATTATCCAAAGCTGAAAGCCAAGTACAAGTTAGATAGCAGCCTTAGACACAGTGCCCAGCTTTGAAGAGGAGCTTAAAACACGTCAGTATCTGGACACACTTGTTAAATTGTCCTCAGCATTTCCATGTAGATCCTATTATTTCTACAGATTCCTTCATAATATTGCACTTTAAGTCACGATGAACACAACCTCTCTTATCTCAGAAGTGAGGATTTTCCAGCTGTTGAACTGAGGAAGCACTATTCTTATGAGTTTCATATGGAGGTGGTGATAAGAAAGACAACACTGTGGCGTTTTTAACTAGCTGCTCTGCTGAAAAGCTTCCGTTGTCAGGGGTTGTAACAGCAATTGTTAATTGTAATCAAAGGCAATCTAATAGCTTAATGAAATCACTGGCATTAGACGTTCTTGGTCCTCCAGTGAATTGCTGACTATATAATGGAAGTTTATTATTCACATATGAGAGTAATTACCCTGTAGAACCAGCAAATACGCTTATGAATTTTATTTTGTTTTAAAATAGAGGTATCCCCACTTACTATCTAATTATGTTCCATGTAGCTATTTTGTAGGTAAGAGAAATACCTTGTTTTAGCCTTTTGATTACATAAATCTTTGACAAAACTCATCAGTCCTACTCTTGTTCTGCTCTTCTACTTGGAGTATACAGTGTACATTTTTGTTTCCTATTATTTAGATGTTCCTAAGGATTATTGAGTAATAATTTTCCATTCCAAATGTTAATTACACAAAACTATTAGCCGCTGATTGATGACTGTATCAGCTTGCCTCCTTTTTGGCATCTCACAAACCACTCATAGGATCATCTCTATAACCCTAAAATATAAACTGCTTGTTAATGAGCCAGAAACATTCCATTTGTCAAATAAGAGGAAATTTTCAAGTTCTGCTATAAGAACGAAAGCAAGGATTAGGCCTTCAGATATAATCAAAATTTTCAACATAATTTAAACTAACATTTATGTTCATTTCTCTTACATACCTTATATGCAAGTTTTGGGTACAGGAAGCAGGAAGCAGATAACTTCATAGCTTTTTTAAACTACACAATCTATTCTTTTTAAATAGGATAGAGTGCACTAGTCTCTTAATTAAGAGTATGTTATTGAGTGTAATGAGTGTGCAAGGGAGTGTGCTTCATTTGAGGTAGTCACATCTTTTCCAGAAGATTGTGAAATCTGTGTATTCTGGAAGACACTATTTGAATATCCCCCTTTCTAAACTCTACATGTGTTTTTAACATACTTGATAATTGAATTGATTATTGATTGACTCATAAAAAAATTAGTAGCTTTGAACAACTATACTTGTTTATTATGTCTGTGGATCAGGAATTTAAGAATAACATAACTGGCGGTTTTGAGGGAAGTTTCTCAGAAAGTTGGTTTGTCATCAGAAGGCACAACTGAGACTAGAGAATTTGCTTCCAAGATGGCTGCCTCACAGGACTGGCAAGTTGACACTGTGTATTGGTGTTACATCACACTTGTTCTCCTAGTCAAACAGGCCACAGAAATGCTTAAGCATACTGTTTGGCATACTGGTGGCTATACTCCCCACCCAAAGGGAGAGATTCAAGGAAATCAAGTGAAGCTTCAGTGGCTTTTATGATTTAATATTGGAAATTACACACTGTCAGTTATGTCCTATTCAATGTTTCAAGAGGCTCCATAAGGAAACATCCATAGCAAGTGAGGATCCTGGAGGTCCTCTTGAAGGAGGTGCCAATGCTGATTGATTCAGAGGTCACCTCTTGTTCTTGCTCTCACTGAACATCCATTACCATATAATTGATTCTGATGAAGACATCAGAAAACTGATTATTTTTAAATAGGTTATTTGAGACTTCATTACACTCAGCCATGTTTGTTATCTATGAGAAAATTGAATTCATATTAGCTTAAAGAGGGAAATGGTTGATTTATATTATGGATAGGCTAGGAATAAGGTTAACTTGACCTAGGACCTCTACAATGTCATCAAAGACCAACTGCTTTTTGGTCCCCTTGTTATGTCTTCATCCTATGATGGACTCTTTATGGTGGATAAATGGCTGCCAAGTACTCTTGGGAATTTCACTTGGATCCATTGAACAGTTTTCTGGTTAGACAATCTTTGTGACGGAGGAGGAAGGGTTGTCATAAATACACTGGTTCTTGAAGGCCCACACAAGGTGAAAGCTGCTACATGAGGATGATAGGACCAGGACAATGTCTCCAAAGGTACACTTACATTTATTACAATCTGTGGCTCCAAGTTGAGCTGATCAGGTATACCCTATTGAAATGGACATTCTTATATTGCCCCTTTTACTTTTTAAAAACAAAATAAAACAAGTTTTTAGAAATCTGTATGCCTCTATTAAATCCCTACTGATAGGCACATCGTTCTTTTTAATCACTTCATTAAAACTCAAATATAACTTTACAGTTTCAATGCTAATAATATCGTCCTTTAAAAGTACATTATCGTTTAAATAGGTTTTTTATTATTTGCAGTTTACATATGTGGGGAAAGTTCATTATGGTCATTTGCCAGTAGACAAGGAGACTGCATATAGGAAGATTTTAACTCTTGGATCATAATTAGAATTAGTTAATTCATTTCTCTTTCTCCTTCAATAGACTATAAGTTTCTTGGAAGTCCTGGGCCTTGAAGTCCCAGTATTTGTCTTGTGCCTGAAACATAGAAGAAAATAAGTAACTAATGACAAAATAGATGTGAGATTAATTATTAATAATAATACTATGTTGGCACCCAGTCAAGTATGCGGTACTTGTGATGATCAGTTAAATGTACCTATCTGTTGGGAAACATACATGCATATTGAATTAGAGTAGCAATCGCGGCCCGACCATTTACACTTTATTCTACCCTCTAGACCACATGTAAATCTCTGACCTCCACTTCAACATTCCATGTATCAGGATAAAACAAACCTTGGTTCAGTTCTTTACTTTGTTACTTAGTAGGTATGGGACCTTTACCAAATCCAATGAGCACTGTAGCTTGCATTTTTTTCTATAACAGAGAGCAAATGAGAAAATGCACACAGCTTCCCAAGAACAGTTTCTTTTTGTTACCTTTCCCGTTGCTAAGACAAAATGTACAATACTCAGAGTGAAAGGAGGAAAGGTTTATTATAGCTCACAGGCTGTGGAGGTTGCAATCCATAGGGAGTTGGCCCAAGGCAGAGGGACATTGCATAGCAGAAACAGTCCATGGCAAAGAAGGGGTGGTCAGGGGCAGGAGGCAGCAAGCAGCAACAGATGGCAGCATCTCTTTTAAGGGTAGCACTCACATCCAAGGTGGGGCATATTTAATGCCAGCATCACACCATTAATCCCAGTGTCACACCCTTAATCTGAGCACCATGATCCTTACATCCAGTCACCTCTGAAAAGCATCACCTATGTCCACATCAGGCTTTGGAGAGAGATCTAATTATAAGCCATAACACAGTTCCTCATACACGGGAAACTCAGTTAAGAGTTGGTTAAAATATTAGTTATTATTCATACCTGAAGATTTTGCTATCATTCACAAAAAGGATAAGCAGATTCCATAGGCAGAGTGCAGAGTTTTTTGAAACTAATGATTGAATTGTGATACTACGGCATTGCTAAGTTTTAACAGGTAGGAGATTGGGTATGAAGACTAGAAGGAAGAGTATTATTTAATATAAAATATTAGTAAAATAATAGCACCTTAAATTAAAATAGGTCTGGTTTGGTTATGATGGTTGATGTTTCTAAACTCTGTGAGCTTGTACACTTTAATTCACCTCTTGTGTTAGTTATCTATTGCTGATGATAAATTACCAGAAATTGAGCAGCTTAAAACAACATAGAATTATTAAGCATATCTGAGTTCCTGTGGGTCAAGCAGTTGCAACATGTTTTAACTGGGTCTTATGCCCCTTGCTTCACAAGTTTGCAACTAAGCATTGTGAGTCAGGCTTGGGATTTCATGAGAGGATCAACTTGAAGAAGATGTATTTACAGGGTCCTTCAGGCCAGTGGTAGAATTAATTTCTTTGCCCCTACAGTATTCATGACAACTTGTTTCTTTTTTTTTTTTTTTTTTTTTTTGCGGCACTGGGGATCGAACTCAGGACCCTGCGCTTGCTAGGCAGGCGCTTATTCCACTGAGCTATATCCCCAGCCCGACAACTTGTTTCTTAAAAGCTCCCAATAGAGAGAATGAGTTTGTTAGCAAGATGGAGCCTCATGTAATGTATTGTGATCATGGCAGTGATCCAGCACTTTGACATATTTGTTTGATTGAGAACAAGTCACAGATCTCACTTGCACTGAAGAAGAGGAGATGGTGTGGTACATGGATGCCATGGAATATGAGGGCTATGTAGAGTTTAGCACATTGTCTAAACTTTTATTTCTTCTACATAAAGAGTACAAATAGTGCTGTGCAATATGTGCTTAACGTTCTCCTTGACACTTAGTGATGGGTTATGTATTAGTACCACTTACTAGTTGCTTATGGGTGGAGGTAAAAATGAATAATTAGCCAGAAGGAGCCATTAAGAATTGGGGCTACTTAACTACAATTTCTTCTCACTGTTCCTACTATAAGAAGGTAAATGTATGATATTTCTGTTTTTATTTTACGGCAAACGTTTGTAGTTTTGATACCATAGACCACATTCTTGACATTTCAGTGGTACAGACTTGAATTTTACTTTTTCAGAAGTAGATTTTATGTAAGTATGAATTGTATTGATGAATTATATTTTGATAGTAGGTAAAAACCAGATCAAAGTGTTCTACTATATTTTCTTTCTTCCTTTCTTTTTCTCCTACAGAAACATATTTTACTCACTGCCTTATGAAAAAAAGGAGAGTTTGCAGACAGCATTTGACAATTTACAAAGAGCTCTAGAATCTTTACAGATCAAGAAGCTAACCCTCTGTGAGGATAAGAAATCTCTCTTAATTCTGAATCATGAACTTATGCAACTATACTGCTCCAAAACTTATTTGGAGACTCACAAAATGTGTACTATGCTGAGCTTTTACTGGTGTTAATTTTCAGATCTGTCCCTAGATTTATTGCAACTTATAAAGAAGTTAATTTAATGGGAGTTTTATACCAAGGAAAGAGAATACTAGAAGACTTCATTAATTACACATGTGTAAAAGATTATTTATAGATAAGCTAGTGGACTAACCCAAATCATACTGAATAGACAGAATTATTACATCAATGCCCATGGCCACCCTGGTTTGTGTTGTAAAGGAGGTTAACTACCTGATTCATTAAGCTTGATGAATGCATTGAAATTTTTTTTAAAATCGTACTAAAAATATAACTAAGTACTAAATTTGGCCATGACATCATAATCAAACAAACAACCATAAACCTGGATAAAATATACAAATCATTGTATTTGGAGCTTTCAGTAATAGAAATCACAGAAAAGATCCCCAGTGAAGGCAGAATTATAAGGGCAACCTCATGTTTTCTCTGATTCTTTGCATAAGACAACATCTCTACTATGCTCCAAGGATATAGGATCTAAGAAAACATAATTTCTGATGAGCTGAGAAGGTTAAGATCTATGTTTTAAACTGCTATAGCTTGGGTCTTTCGTTCTCAAAAGGAAATATGTTGAAGACCTGGACTCTAATTTGTGACAGTATTATGAAGTCATGGAACTATTACCAGGTTGGGCCAATTTGGAAGTCCTGTGGTCATACAGAAAAATGCCCTTTAAGGGAATACCAGGACCATAAACCCTCACTTTAGAAGTTTTTCTTTTCTGGCAATGGTGAAGTGAGCATCTTCCTCCATGCTGTGCTCCTTCCATGACATAATGCTTTGCTAAAGATCCAGAAGCAGCTAGACTGACCATGAATTGAAACATCTGAACTTGCAAACCCAAATAAACTTTTACTTTCTTTTAGACTAGTATTTCAGGCACTTTGTTACAGTACCAGAAAGCTATCTAACACAACAACTGGAATCTGAAAGGATACTGGAGAAGTTCTTCATGACAAATTATAATTCTGTGGGTCAAAAAGTCATATTTACACATATACAGAATGGATATTCAAGCTAATGAGTGATCAGTTATAGCTACTGTAGATCTTCTACTAAATAGAACAGAGATATGAGAATTTGAATAATTTTGAGAATTCTAGCTCAGGGAGAATAGAAATTTCTCATTGGCTCTTTTAGAATATAACTGAGATTCAACAGAGCAAGGCTCTGTGAAAGTAAATGTTTCTCTGGAGTTATTTTCTCTGAGAAGTAGAATCCACACCTTTGAGCTAGTTCTTCTCTGTACAGCCTTACACAAACAAGAACTAAGCCCAAAGATGATGTTAAGAATTGAGTACTTACAGGTAAAACCAAAAATGTTAGAATTTCAGGGTAAAAGTCGTTGGCTTTTCACAGATCTATCAAAAAATTTAAAAAGCCTAGGCAATTTAAAGGTGGTCATCCCATCATTTATATGTATATTAGAACAGAAATGTATACCTTTCAGAAGGAGTGAATCCAGTTGGGACAATACCATTTACAATGTCCAGTAAAAAATAACCAGATCTACAGAGAAACAGGAAAACCCAACTCAGTTACAAGGAGAGAAACACAGATCTTATAAACCACATTCAAGATGTCTTAATGGAGTTAGCACATATTATAAATCAATGAACATAAACATTCAAAGAATTAGAATATGGTCAAATAATTAACAGAAAATGATGACATGCATAGATAGATACATTCAGAAGAGAAATGGTACTATTCAAAATTAAACTTCTAGAATCAAATAATATGATGGCCAAAGTGAAAAATTATATGGACTGATCAGCAAGTTGGATACGGGAGAATGAAGAGTCAATAAATTTGTAAGAAAATAAGTGGAAGCTATCAGTTTAGAAATGAGGTAAGCAGACTCCTAATAATCCCGATATTCACCACTGATAAATATATTACATCAAAGTACAATGTCTCTCATGAACATAGACACAAATATTTTCTTCAAAATGTTACCAAATTGGAAATTGCAATCTGTTTAAGAAGATCATAGGACAAAAAAGTATTATCCCACGTATACTAAGTTGTTTTAAACATTTAAAAGAAAATTAATTAAATTAATTCTGCATATTAACAAAAAATATATAATATCAATAGATACAGAATTAAAAGTCATTAAAATTCAACTACTAATGTTAAACAATTAGGAATCTAGAAATAGAAGAGAATATCCTGAATTTAATAAGAAGCACATTAGAATTCTGAGATTTTCCATCACTTATAATGTTTGAAAACAACCTGTTTCTCCCCAAGTATAAGGATAAGCAAAAATAAGCCATCTATTCAATACAATATTGAAAGTTGTCACCACCATAAGAAG